>JBBPPB010000105.1:0-21962 GCA_038091755.1 Leccinum pallidistipes | reverse complement strand
AGCGGGAGGTTGAAGTGGTGCATTCAGAGCTCATGGTTCTAACGGGCGAGCCTGAGGGGCAGGATCTTGTCTGCATAGTTCTGGCTGTGGGCACTGCTGGACTAGTAAGGGGAAAAATCACCGGAATGCTGGAGGAAGAGAAGAGAGCAAACAAACTTTGAGCTTGAGTCCTCTCTTGTCGTTCCTGTTCTCTTCGTCTGCGCTGTGCAAGAGAACAGTGCTCGCGGGTCGTTAACTCATCTCGTGAACCTTCAGCAACTTCTGAATCTGCTCGAGGCCGTTTCACTGGGATTGATGGTTGTCCACTGGCATTGGCATTCTGCGAGGAGCTGAAGAAACACGGCTTCTGCTTGAGCACCAGATGGCAGGAAGACAGAAATGGAAACTCACGGAACTGTGTCGTGTGTGGCTTTGATAAATGACGAAGCTGGGAACGACCAATAGCAAAACGGCACACTGAACACGCATGCTTTAGTTTCTTCATGTGATAACACCAAAAGCGTAAAGTGAACTGACCAGTGAGAAGAAAGGAAAAACACTGCATTACACCACGTGGCATGTCGAGATATTGAGCCAATGAGAGAGCAAGAAAGAGCTTGTGTTGAGCCAATGAGAGAGCTAGAAATCTAGATTCTCACGCTAGACATCTTATAGTATAAGATCAGCCATTTTTTTCAGCTCAGTGGGCTAACAAACATTGCACTTTTGATTACTATGGCATCATACAATTCCTGTGTAACTCGATCGACGTCCAGGGCAGATGTCGAAGGTATCGAATGATACCAAATGGTGTTCACTTCCGTGGGTTTAACACTTTCATTCATATATCTGATAATGAAACTCAGGATGTGACAGCCGAATGCGCGATTCATCACAGGAATCTATTTTCCCACTAATGTGGAACAGGCTACTATGTTCACCGAGGTCGTGCTAGAATACGGCCATCCATTCATCACCGCGTACATCGTGACACCCTCCTTGATGTACAACCGTGCCACGTATGGCGCGATCGCCAACCCTTATCGGTATGTTATCTACACGGCATCACAACACGATAGTATGCAACCCGGAAACACTTCCATTGCGAGCGCTACAAAAGATGTTGACAACTTTCCGGCTTGGAAGGGGGACATTTTGACGGTGTTGAAGACGAATGCGTCAGATGGGGAGATTATCGATGCCAAACCTGATGATCAGTATGAATGTGAAGAGTATGTTTTGGAGGCAATTGCAAACAGAATTATGGGTGCGTCGCTTGTATTTGTTTTGCTCGTCATAAGGTGATAATGATTCGGTACACTGCAGATTGACGCGTGAAGCATATAGGTAGAAAGGAAAGAAGAGAATCAGAACGTCAGATAGGAAGATGAATTTGTATAGTAAGTATTGTGAAGGAAATGGAAGAGCGAGACCATTAGTCAACCATTATGTACAAAGATGAATTTTTATAGTAAGTACCATGAAGGAAATGAGACTTTAGTTACAAGATGGAGGCATACAATTGTTCATACGATGAATCACTAAGGTTGCAATTCCTTCCGCCTATTCTCCATTTCACTGTTGGTTCCTGGTGATCACAGTTCTGATCTCCGTGCATGTGCGGGTGAAGCGAGACCATTAGACAACCATTATCGTGTGAATCACGTATTGTCATTGGACAGCAGACATTTGCGATAACATGTGTGTGTGATTCCGTCATTGAGGATGTCTCTAGTACGAGAGCGGATGTTGTCCTGCAATGTGAACCCAAGGTTGGTATACTTCTGCACATCTTTCACCGACGGATGTGTAGTGACATGAGGCAAAGAGTTGATGATCCCCCTTTTGAAAAAGGTAAGGATTGGATAAGGCAGAAACAGAGTGGACGGGGTGTAATAGTTCATCGTGAGCGTGGAGAGGGAATGGATGATGGGCAGCAAGACAGAATTAGAATCAGAGATGATGAGTTCGATCCGGCGTCCGCAGTAGTTGAAATGTTTGAACGCTCGTCTGCCATGCTCTATCTTGTAAGAAGCAGATGTCTCTATGAACCCTTGTTGTATTAGATGAGCTGTACACAGTTGTCCTGCGATAGACAGACAATAGACAGTTAAGAAGTGGGGTGTCCATTGTACATCACGCTCAGCGAGTGTGAGTTCCAACACTGCTGTGTCAGAAACAACGGCATTTGTTCGATTCAACATGGTGCAGAAAGAAGTGACATTTGGAGTGAAGGTAGCCAGTTGTTTTCGAATCCGATAGTCGAGGTAAGTTTTGACATTTGTACATTGTTGCTTTGATGTTTGTGCGATGACGAGCAGAATATCCAAGTCGACCCATTTAAATATGTACTCATGAATGAACATCTGAGAGGGGTCGAAGATGGAAGACATGTTGGAATGAACATAAATCACCTTTGGGCACTTGATTTTTTTGGAATGGATAGGGGCTTTATTTTGGTATGTATGCGGCTCGTTGTTGTGAGGATGAGGGGATGGTTATCACTTCGTTTCGATCACTTACCACTCTTCTTGAATGTCCTGCATAACTCACTTTGTTTTGATTCATAATCAGTGTGAGACTTGGAGATTGTTGTATACATTTCACCTTTGTGTGCAAGATGTTCCGGAAGAAATTACTGCCAGCAAATTCACAACCGTTGCATGCATACCTCCCTCTCAACCTCCGCCAGACCTCGTCCATGCCATAAATGGACTGTATTGAAGGTGTTGACATGTTTTATGTACTTGACTTGTTCCGAACATCTTATAATAAAATTTCTATTCATTGGCGCCATCTATCATGTAATTCTGATCCTGTATCAATGCTTGATCAAACACTCAACCTGATCTATTGACCACTGTTCCACCTTACCTCCACCTCCACCTCCACCTGGCCTTGAACAACTTCCAAGCGAGTACTCAGATCCGGGTCATACTAGGCTTTGACTGATTGAATCTGATTGCTTCCACCAGGGCTGAGCACAGATTTCTCACTCATGATCTCACTGTTTGAAGGGCTGGTTAGAGAACAATTCCTGTAGCATCATTCTTATAATGAAAAAATAAAATAAAGCCTGTTCCCTTCCTCCTTTTGAAAGAGTGTGTGCACCCCGATCCAATGAAATTGAACTGATGTCTCCATTCTCTGAGAAAATACTTTTTTTTTCTCTCCTTTTTCATGCAAGATCGACCAGGATCCAAATCAGGACTGGTTGTCGACCCCACAATCCTCTACCTTTGGTATAGTCCTATTTCTCGGATCCAGCTCCATAAAATGATAAGCAAAGACTGAACACAATGAAAAGCAATCATCTAACCCGGCCAACAGTGACATATTCACCATATTTCTCAGGCAGCCTGCCGGCCCCTGCAAGCCAGAGCTGCCTCAGGCTTTGCAGATTAGAGATCAGTGACCCTTGGCTGGATCTACACTGACACAGCATGATATCATCACTAGCGACTGGACTCTCTTTCTCCCTCTTGTCTTTTGTTGCTAACCAAATCTTCTGATACAATGTTTCTCCTCAAACTTATATATCCAGCCCAGATCAACAGATTGGAATGTTATGGTCATACTACTTACCAGTTCCCTGCCCTCCCTCCACTGAGTCCTACTAGTCCAAATGAAGAGGCACAATACATGATACATTATTTGTTTGGCAGGTTTCAAACTTGAATCCAGCTGCAGTATTTAGTCCTGAATCAATTGACTGTATTGATTGATCATTCAATCCCATTTTGCCCTGACTTTCTCATCCATGCCTCAAATCACACCAATATTCCATTAGCTACCTCTGAGAACTGGTTTTTTCAAAACCACTTTCTTAATGAAATTTGGCCATTCTATGCACCACCTTTTCACTAATAACTATAGTCTATGTACTTTCACAGTAGTACAGTGTGAAAAGATCAGCTGAATTAAGCAATGGAAGAGGCTTTCCATTGCTTCTGGATAGGTGGGAGAATTTGTAAAGTGTAACATTTATGGTACACCATATCCTGGAAACAGAAGTCAATCAGTATCTGATTGTGCTAAGCTTTCATTGAAGATATGACAGGTTGATGAGGCTCTGCTGATGGATTGTTGGATGTGGCACAGCAGGTATTGGAAGCAATGGAAGTTTCAGATGCAAAGAACTTCATTGCCACAACTACAGATATCTAACAGTTATGCAAGTGTTCTGGCAAAAGTTCAAGGAGAAGTTTTACTGGGTTCTCATAAGTTAATTGTGTTTCTTCATTGATTGAAATTTATTTATTTATTTACATCATGACATTTCCCTACTTCCTTCATGGGATCAACACAATCATTGGAGACATCTGTTCATTGCCATGGATCATCACAATGAAATTTCACCAAGGCTACCAGAATTGTGACATTTTTAAATAACTCACATTCAAGTTATTGGGATGGCCAGTTGAAAGAGGAAGTTGTGAAACACAAGGTCATCTGGGCCTGCTCATTAAAGCAAAATTGTAAGTTGTGTTGGTATGCCTTGATCTTGCAGTGAGCATATGATGCAACCACAGGTATAAATTGAATTATGTTTGAGAAACAATTATGATAACTAAAATGAAATTTAGACAACCACTTAACATGATTTGTACTTGCTCAGATGCTATATAGCGGACAGAGTCCAAGTTGGGTTTTCTTCACCACCACCAATGTGATCAATATCATTGTTCATGATGATGAATTCTGGCATGCAATGGAGCAGCTTATCAAAACCACTGCAAAACTTTGTGATACAATTGGCAATTGTGTGACACAGATACATCACTTACCTCTTGTATGCTTGAACACATTGGCACTGCATGGAAGATGTCTCAGATCTCACTTGATCATTGTAAAAATAATGGGTAACCCGAGCGTGCCATCGGAACCACAGACATGGTTATATATCCCAAAGAAGGTATTCAATAAGGGAGGGTTTGAAAGTTTGTCGGTTAACAGCGCAATGTTGCAAAGGGCGAGCGCTATCGAGTGACGTGCCTGATCACCACTACACTAAACAAAGACAACTGTGAAAAATAAATTGCTTAGTAGTAAGTATATGGAACAAAATCAGTAGAGGAAGGTGGTACCGATGTGTTCTGAGATACGGACAAGTCGTGGAAAAAATTGTACCCATTAACACCATGGTAGGTGGCTCAGTTGCAAAATCAGATGCATGCAAAACATGTTTTCAATCACCATTTTCATGCTATGAGCACTGATCATCATGCACTCACATTGTACCTTCATCTGATGTGTTGCAAGTCAGCCACTTTCACAAGTTGCCAATGGCTAGAACCTTTTGAATTCATGGTTGCAGTGGCCCTTTCAATTGTGCAACAGCAGCAATGGGATGAAGCTGAAGCAAAGTCACTGGTTCACAACCTCTGAGAAGGAATATCACAGATGCACTGAAGTGTTTGCAGGTGTACAAGCAAACACTCCCAAGTGGTGGCAAGAGCTTCCTGTCACAACACAACAGTGCTCACTCAAGACAAAGGCAATTGTCCTTCACTCAGTTGTTCCACATGCTGCAGATGTGGAGAGACACTTTTCTGGTAAGCTGGGGGAGCTTGATCAACAGTGCAATCTTACTGTTGAAACCTTCAAAGGTTTAAGTAAGCTACACTCAAGCTATGCTCACCATCTGTACAAAATAGTTTGTGCAGTGGGAAAGTCCATGCATCAAAAGCACACACACATGCATACCCAAATCAAGCCTGTCATAACACAAATCGATTAAAATAAAAATAAATAAAAAAGAGCCTGTCATAGATGCTTCATTCGCTGAAGACTTGATGAAGAACTTCACCTGGGTTCCACCACTCACCACACAGTCTGAACCAGAACTTGAAGATGACTATCTTGTGGGCCCAGAAGCAGTTACTGACAAAGAGCTGAGCAATGCAAAATTTTGATACACTTGACATGAGAAACAAGCCACATCAGTATTCAACTTGGAATCAATAGGTCATTCAGTGAATCAAGTTGATAATATGCTCACTCTGAGTCTTCTCATTTGTAGTCAATAGGACAGATCAATTTGGCCATGCTATTATTGTAGAAACCTTGACTGGTTTTATTACTAATGCAGAGACAAGGTTTTGGGACTTACTTCTGCTTCAGTTATCCAGATTACCACCCTCTCCTTAAGAATAGCAAGATAATCCACTTGAGCAGAGTCTGCACCTTTGGTAAGCTTAACTTTACAGTGAGTTGATTCAAACAAGCTGGTGATCCCAAAGGCCAGGCATACCTCCTTAATGGTGACATCCAACTTGCTAAGATTGGCTAGAATAGCAATCCATTCCTTGAATGCCAGTAAGGTAATCATCAAACACTCATGGCTCTTGAAGATGGCCACCCTGTCGTTTCAGCAGGTCATCAGCATCAAATACTACATTTTCACAGGAACTTGAAAACAACTTACTCAACTGTAGTATGGGACTCTGAGGCTATTATTGAGTTAACAGTATCTTGGCAATCTGTGTTACCCTTGGCCTTTAGTGAGTTGAGTGTATCCTCGAGAGAAGGGTCTTGCCAGTGATTTCAAAGTAAAAGACTGAGGGCTAACATTGACAGATGAGGAGGTTTTCAATGGTTAAAAATTGAGGAGTCAACAGATCAATGTGATGTCGAGGATCATGGGCCTGGGATCAACATTGTAAGTGATAGAACAATCACTTTACTTTGGGATGAGGTTATAAGGGGAGTGTTCACTCAAGAGTAGAACAAAGACTACTGGAATATTCAAGAACAGGGAAATATTTCAAGACATAGTATCTAGTTGATACTCGAGGAGGTCAAAATTAAAGGAAAATAAAGTTTCATTCAATGGGCAATACCTTAAAGGAAAAACATAGATATAGAAATCATATAACACTAAAGATAATAATGGAAGGATGATGTAATCCACAACTGAGGAAAGAAGTCAAGAAAGCTATGGAGTATACTGGTACATAAGATATAAAAGGGCGACTGAAGTGATGGGACGAAAGAAGGAGAAAGGAAAAGAGGGAGGTACTAGTGAATCATAACAATCTGCTTTGTTGATCAAATCTTGAATGCTTGCAGTGGGTGTCACACATTTTCAGATGGCTCTGAACACCTATCATGTCTGGCAATCAGAAAGACTCAGGCTCATCAGTGGCCACTGATCAGTGACTCGGAGAGAGTCGGAGTTACATATGCCAGTGCCTAATATTTTCATAGTGGGGTCTATATTCCTACCATTACTCTAGGGAGTTTATTTTCAGTGAAAGTTCTTGCACCCCATCAGCACAGATTGTCTCTCCACTGCCAACTGCGACTAGCAGTACTCATGTCCTTTCCTCAATGTGAAGAAAAAAATGGCCCAAAACATATCTTTTTGGCAGGGGTTCATTTTATCTTCTTCCGCTCTCCACACAAACCAGTGTATCTTCTGTCCAAGTATGCTCAAAGGAGAAAGGCTACAAGGTCTTTCTCATTTAAGCTCCTGCATCTAGGGCTCAGACTCCTTCTGTCCACCAGTCCAACACTAGTGGTGGACACTATGTCACTCAAGTTGAGTCAACAATGGTGAGCACTGAGCACTGTCACACTAACAGCCATGACTGGTGTAAAGTAGGATTCCCACAAAAGTATTATTATGAAAAAACCATTTTGGGTATTTTGAGAAATATTATATAAGCTTTGCTGAGGTGGGAGTCCCATGAATTAGAATAATCATTGAAATTTGATTTTTATATATTGGGAGAGATTTTTTGACATATGTAGTGGGACCCCATAACATGGGACTCCCTCAATATATTGGCATATGACTGTAGGTATCAACTGGAACTTGAGCCAAACACAAATCATGCATGAATTCCGGTAACAAGAGTCAAAACAACTACTGTATAAATATGATATGATACATTGCTAAGCCTAGCTACAAGATAGTCCTCATTTGTAGCACCCATTGTTCTTGTAATCATCATTTTTGAGCAAATGTGTAGTATTTCATTACTACTACATCACAGATAATATCTTTGAAATTAGCATGGGTCTGGACACCCTGTGTCAACAATCTCCTTCATCATCAGTGAGTACCTCAACATTTTCAGCCCTTGCAGTATGTTGAGCAGTAGAATTTCACAGGGCAGCTGCTTGGCAATGTAGTGAGTGTCAAATATGACACCAAACACTGTTCCATGTTGGGAATGCTTGGCCACAGTTGTCACATTGCTTGTGCATAAACGGGTAAGTCTTGGAGAAACGGGGCATTGTAAGAAGAACAAGAGAAGTCACTTGTGAGGCACTCATCAAGAAGAAGAAAGGCCTTATGAATGCCGGTCCGATAATGCTAACAGAACTTGACTGTGCTTACGAGGTCTGCATAATCTGCATGGTCATTGTGCCTCAATTACCTCTATTGTATGTCTGATTGGCCATTGTCTCCATGCCAGGTTTGGATGATCATTGCCTTACTCAACTCTATCCCAGGTCTGCCATCACTGCTAGTGGCACAGCCACCCAATTTTGGCTGCGTCAGACACTGCTTTAACAAAGTCGGACCTATCCAAATCAATCCAAGCTCAGGAAAATTTGCTGTGTGACTACTAGCACTCCTTCTCAGATTGGTCTCTGCACCATGTTACCCCACTCTGTTTTTTTCTTCTTCTCAACCCTATTACTCATTGGCTGCCTTATTTATGCATGTATTGTCACAGTTTTTCATTTCTTTGTCTTTTTCTTCTTTGACCTTGTTTTCGTGGATCACTAATTTCATCTCACTGGCAACTGAACAGTGCTTCCCGGATGTTGTTCCATCTTCCTAGCAGTAATATACTGGTAGTGGCATATACAATTGCTCATTGGCTTCATGGTCCAAATATCTAGCTTGGAGATCAGTGAAACATGGACTTCAGCACAATGCTGGAGATGAAGCCTTTTGTCTGCACCTTATCCAACTCCACATGATCCTTTGGGACATATCTCACTCACATCCCATCGCACTCATTTGAGTATCTACAGTGTCCTCACCACAAAGGTGAAGCTAGTATGTTCACAATTGCCAGGTACTCTTTTCAAGATGGTCAGTTTTCATCATGTCGTTAGACCTGGGTACCACTAGTGCTTATACACATCCAAGAAGAGATTTAGTTAACAAGGAGAGTAAAAGGCAACACCATAACTAAAACATGCCAATTATGCATCAACAATACACCATTCCTTGACAATTTAGCTCACATGGTAACATGTCTCATTTCTTCAGAACCTCTCACTCAATCAGAATCTGGGTCACCTATGACTTACAATGTGTCACCCTCGCTGCTTGGCTGGACTCCCATGGGCCATAGAACTCTCCAGAACCTCATTAAAGTGGTGATGAGAACTGCTTATCATGGATGTAGAGGAATTTCCATTGAATTACCACAGGTGTGGGCCCACAATGCTGCAGTCAACTTGAGTTGTGACATGACAACTATAACCAGCTGTGTGCCAACATATACTGGTAAGTGTCCGATATCCATGTTATTCACTAGTTGTGATGATATAGAGAAGCCAAGTGCTCTGCAGACTTGTTTTTGAATGCACAAGGTTTCTTTACCTTCTCAATGATAAGCAACACCAGTTTCTTTGAACCATGATGCTTCAACCATCCATGTTTATTGTGAACAGGACCTAGTAGGTTAATTTTTTTTCCACCATGCACACCCATTACCATACTGATATGATCACTGTGGATACAAACATACATCAGAACCTAGCCACCCTCTCAAGATCCAAGTGCCCACTGCCTGCTACAGTCCAGTAATTTAGGGTCAACAACCAAGGACTATTTCCGGAATAATCCAGGAGGTTCAGGCCATTCTATACAAATTAATAATACAATCAAGAATCAAGATGCTTGCCTGCAATATTCATGTTGTACTTCCAGAACATCATCATGTGAACCCTTAAATATCACATTGTAAATAGCTCAAGAAAGTCTGAGTTCAACTTGCCAAGAAGCTGCTCACAACTAGTTTGGATTTGGATTTGGATTTGGAATTTCTGATTAGGCTCAGGTAAGGCAGCAAACTTTGGTGGGAGTTTTGACCTGATAATAATCAACCCTGATCAATCACTCACCATGACAACCACACACTGCTCAAATCTCCTGACGTGCGATGTCAACTCACCCAAACCACATTTCAACCACTAGCACTGCTATGGGCTTTGACAGTGACATGGATTGACACCACTTGCCGAATTTCAACCTGATAGCCAAGAACACACAGTGGCAAGAATCCATGTCGTCGAATGGAATGTTGCCACGCTGAGGGGACCCCACTCATCTGGGCCTTCATCCGGGTTTGTGTACTGTTCTTGGATGTATAAATAACCAGGGGATCCAACGTCAAAGTGGATAGTGTCAAGGAGGAACAGTAAAGAACTGTGTTCGAACCACCTGACTCATTGGATCCCAGTCTTTTTAAAATGGCCTGTACAGTGGCAAGCGGAGCAACACATACATGGAGCTGTGGCCTTCACTGCTTCTATTGAATCCCACAACCATAACACGGAAATGACTTACAAAATGTGTAAGGATATCCATGAACATTGATATCACCATAACACCTTACTTACCAGTCCCTATCATTACATATATTAAGCCCACTGGCAGAACCAGACCATCAATTCCATGAGAGGTTGCTTCAGTGTGAGGGGAGTTCATCCCAGGGATTGTTCATGAAGAAGTTGTATCAAGGTATACAAGCTTCTCTGGTGCAAGGGCTATTAAATGTATATGATTGAGGAGGAGCCTTACTTGAGGGTGAGGAGCCAAAAGGCTAGCAAGTAGCAGTAGGAACTAACACTTGAAAGATAGTGCAGAAGTGCCTATTGATGAAGGGACAGAGGCAACAACCCTCTATATGCAATACAAAGTATTTGTACATATTGTGGTATGAAATGTCCTATAGTAGGTCATGCAACCCTGTGGAACATTCCAGAAGAAAGAATAAAAATATCTAATAAATAGCATAAGTATGAATAAGCCATATAAGTAATAGAGCCTACAGTTATTAGTAATAACCAATAGGATGACACATGTGTCAGTTATATCATATGAAGATTGTATATGACCAAAGTGAATAAGATGTTGATGTGTTATTTCACAAGTAAAGAATTCAAGTTGTGGTAGTGGAATGAATAGAATACTACTGATTCAATTGGTAATGTAAAAGATGAATACACCAAGCTGAAGAACAAAGGCCAGCACAATCCTGGTCAAGAAAAGAAGTAGTCTGGTATAGAATGCTTGAGAGAGCTGAGGAGATGTAAGAGGCTTGCCGCTTATCTTAGAGATCTTGTGTAGTCAGGTAATAATGGTCCAGACAAAGGTACCAAGCGGTAAAACCAAGACTGAGGCATTTCTGGTCAAGAAAATGAATGTCTAGAGTAGGAAACCAAACTGGACTAGCAGACTAAGCATAGTCTGAGTTATGGTAGGCTACCGTGACAGCTCTCTACTTAGAAATGATTCATAAGCCATTAATACATAGTGCTTAATAGTACATTAATGCTACTAGTACAGTAGTGTCACTAGTACAGCCATAAAACCTTTTTCCAGATGGAGTTCTGAGGAAAACATATTTTAGATATATAAATAATACTATGTGTAAGTACTATATGGCAGATGGGACCAATGAATGAGCTGACACTTCATATATATTTATGCCCCCATTATAGAATATATATATATACCAATTTTTCTGCATTCCAACTTGAAAGGGTTCCAGTAAAAAAGACAAAGTAACTCTGACCACTGTAATCCAGTAAGCTTGAAAATTTCAAGATGTTCATCGAAGCTGGATGCATCCCGCCAATATTTTGCAAGTGCCACATGTTTAGCCCAGGATCTCCATGGCCATTGTTTGTCAAGGTTGCGGACATCCTTCAAAGGCAGATTACAAAACGAACAAAAGAAATTGGACCCATGCCCAGCAAAACCTGCATGCAGAGGGAAGGAATGTCACAGACGAGGAGTATCAGCACACAATGAACGAGGTATTCAAAATGTTGTTGGCATGACCAGAAATTCAACCCAGTAGTCCACAGATGTAGGAGGTCATTGACGAGAGGGCGAAGGAGGTGGTTAATTTGTGCTAATGAGGGTTCTTTGGGACCGGAGATGACTCCGACAAGGTAGACGTTTTCTAACTTGTAACGGAGGTGGGGTAGCAGGTTAAGACAGACCATATATATCACCCCAGTGGAATGGCTCTTTCCCACTTGCTTATTTGAGTAGGGATTGAACCAATCAACGAACAGGGAAAATACAAGGTGTATTGATCCAGGGGGTTGAAAAGAAAATGGTTTGCAGTTCACGCAGGGCGCTTGCATCCCAGATGTCATGGTAAACTCCATCTGTGAATGTCATACTCCAAGCATTTACCAGCAGTGGTGCGAGTCCAGGCCCTCTCTCCCAACTTGAAGGCACCAGAGGCAAGTCTGCACCTTTATTTTTATTTTTATGAGTCTATACTAAGATGGACCCTCCAGGGTTCGCATCCCAGTCACCTTTCTGCATGCAGGCTCAGGTTGACGAGTACAACCCCACCGCTCCGACACCTTTTGTCTACGTCCATATTCACAACATGCATGGCATAATCGAGAGCAGATACTACATATCTCTTCCCGGTCTAGACAAAGTGCATTGTATAGACAACAATCCGACTGGTGGTGTAGTCAGACAGTGATCAGGGGTTCGCCTTGCAAAAGGCTTGACCCTAAAAGGGTCTAGTGAGTTCAGGGGTCTTCCTAGATGCGGAGAACAGTGTTGAACAAGGGTCCGAGGGTAGTCAAGAGGTGTTGAGGACAGTCTGGTCATGGTCCGGTAAGGAGGACAAGTAGTCTGGAGCGTCAGTGGTGCGATAGACTGTGAGGAGGAGCTCCATAGTAAGCTATGAGGCGGAAGACAATGACTTGAAGATAGATGGTAAATGGTAGATCGCGGAAACTGTATTTCAAAACTAAAAACAAGTCTTTTATAGTCGCCGGGCATTCTTGGGACTGTGTAGCTACATTCTAAGTAGATGTAGCGAACCCAAAACAAAACAAAACAAAAAGATAAATGTGTCTAAGGTAAGAAACAGAGTCTCCGGTCTGTGATGAGCACAAACCAGTCTAGGTATGGAAGTCCGAGCATACAGGAGTAACCGGAGTAGAAAGAAACAGGTCCGGACTGTGATAGGCAGGTCCGGAGATAGGTAGGAAAGAGGAGGAGACTATCTGAAAAGCGTGAAAAATGCCTGATATCCAAACAGAGACCTACAGGGCTCTACAGCGTGCACGCGCCGTAATTCAACCTCTCTTGACTTTGAACCACTAACTTCCTCTTTTGGACAACAACCCAAACAAGCCACAACAAACCAAATGGCTGTAAATTACATAATTTAATTATTTTGTTAACATATCTTGATATTGATATTTAATCATTCTAGTTCACTGACATTAACACCAACTTTTTGGCCCAGGTAAATTTATTTGATGGCGTAAACTAGCGCTTGTTTTCATCATCCCAGGTCATCCAAGTAGCTACTGAGCAGAACAATAAGGTAAACATTGAAAGCATAAACAAGTGCTATTTTATGCTCATCATATATTTCATAGGCTAGTGCAAATGTAGAGGTAAGGTCACTGTGTATACTGTGTTTTATACTCATCACACCCACTATACCACTATCATAGATGTCAGATTTTGGAGCACTCCACAACAACACCAATGAGGTAAGCATTAAAAGCTGGCACAAACATGCACTTGTTTATGGCTCATCATCAATTTTCATAGACTACCAACAATGTTCAGGTACAATTGCATGACTTTCCAAGTTGTTTATGCTAACCATAACAATAGATGCAGGATGTTGAAGCAATTCACAATAAGGTAAGCATTCAGAGTTGGCACAAACATGCGCTATTTTATGCTCATCATATTTATTTTTGATAGGCTAGTGGTAGCAACACCATGACTGTACAGGTAAAATTGTTTGATGGCACACAATACTGTGTGGTTGTTTATGCCAACTCTCATAATAGGTATAAGATGGTGTGGAGGTTGACAACAATGTAAGAAATTGATAGTTGGTGCAAACAAGTGTTACTAGTTTATGCTCACTATACAATCCATATAAAAATACCAGCAATGAGGAGATGGAAGTAGACAATGACCATGAAAGTGAAAAGGAGAAGGAGATCTAGAATGATGTCACTGAGGACAATGCCAAGAAGGGAAAAGACAAGGGAAAGGGACAGAGAAAGGGAAAGGCTGCACCAAAGCCCAGAAAGGCAAGTACACAAGCATAAACTAGTGCTATTTTATGCCATCATGCTCACAATTCAATTATTCAACTTAGGTCAAGGAGCTAAAGTCTAGTCTCAAGGGGGTCAAAATGACTACAATCCAGGACTTGGTGGATCACATCAGAAACCTCACCAACAAGGCCATCTTGGGCTATGCTCTGATGACCATCATGGATGACAATCATCTGGAATGTGGTCCAACAATGATCTGACAGTCTATCAATCTGCGAAATATCGACACAAAATTCATGGGTAGTTTTATCAAAGGCATCGAGCAACATGGCCTCCATAACAGAGTCATCCAGCATGCTTTGGACATTGGTGTACACAAAGATGACATTGTTCTGGAGTCTTTGAAACCAGCACAAATTGATGTGTATCATAACCATGTGAAATAGACTGAAGATGCCAAGTCTCAGTCTATACTTTACAATGGCAACCATGTGAGACCACTTCACCTGTCGCAATATATTTCTTCACTACAAGAAAACAAAGGAGGAGATGAAGAAAACTACCAATGGTCTAAAGCACGATGTAATGAGGAGCATGGTTGCTGAAGGTCATGGAATGATCATCAAGCATGGAGTTTGGCTTGTCAAGTTTCTGGACCAAGATGCGTAAACTAGTGCTAGTTTATGCCAGCAATATCAACTGACCTTTTTGTGCTATCAGATTTCATCAATGCTCATCCACAATATGCTCTCATTTTGCAAAATCTCTCCACCAATGTCATTCTTCCTATCCATCAAGATACTGAAAATGATCCTCTTCTTACATTGATGAACATTTTACTTCAAACTCTGACTGTTGAAGCTCGTAAAGAATACATCTTGGCAGTATTGAATGAAGGCAACCTAAATCCTTACGGACTATGGCACCTCGACTTCGAACTTCGACTGATGAGGGGACTGTATAGGAAGGAGGGAATCCAACCAGAACAAGACTGGCTTGTTCGGTTGTTGCATTCAAGTATTTATACTACAAGTACATGCGCACAGACCAGCTTAGGGCAGGTCTGAATAAGCTATGCTATCTATATATGGTAATTGTGCAACTAGTGCTACGAAGATAAAGGTACAGGTCACGTGATGCTGACTAAGCAGGTCACGTGACATAGAAAGAAAGAGAATGATAAAGCTGATGTAATCGGTCATGTGATCTGGTCACGTGATGTCGGAGAATGAAAAGTGAAGTGGTAAAATAGAGGTTTGTAACATTGAATAGCATTGGCTTTCTGATTCCTGAACAACTCTTATGGTGGACGTATCCTCTGAGTTGAACAGCTCTAAATTTCAGAGTTATTCAAGTTATTCCAGATGGAACATTTCCACAGTCATGACAACCAAAGGACTGGGCTTAGTATCTGCAATATTGGAACATGGTATTCAGTGATAGGTGGTGTAAGTAAAACAGTCTTATAATCTGCAACAATATACTCAAACTAATTTAAACAGGCCATGATCTATGTTGTGCAACAATCAATGTCCATTTCGATTTCTTGGGTGCACCCATTGCATTCAAAGAATGTCCAAATCTAGTTGGAGATGAGAAACTCAAAGCCTTTGTCACTCAATATGAAGAATGCTGTTTTGATCTTGAAACTCCAATAACTCTCGAAGCCTGTCATGTCTTGGATACATATCCCACTGCCTGGACTGATCTTTACGTCCAATAACCTTGAAGCAGTGGCAAATACTGAAAGAGCCATTTGGATATGGAGAGGATGCCTATTCTCTATTTGGTGAAGACCATTAGATCTGGTGGAAGAGAGTTATCTCACAGACTTCCACTTTCACGTGTCAACAGTCAATTGCCTGGTTCTCTGAACAGCTACTAGACACTGTGAAGAAGTCAAAGGCAAGAATTCAACCACCATTATGGAAAACAGGAAGAGCATTGATAATGTTTCAATTTGCTATTCATGAGATTGAAAAGATTCATCACATCTCTGGGGATAACCAGGTCTCAAGAGATATTCTGGTTCAATTCATAACCAAAGCAGCATCATCTGTCAAGATATGCAATATTCTATGGAGCCCAAGTCATACTGGTGCAGCTGGCAGACCTATTTCTACAGTCCAGCATATAGCATGGATTAATCTGGGAAAGGCTAATTGGTTCAAAAGATTACAAAATGAAGATCCAACTTCAGTGGCATTATCTCAGGCTACACAAGCAGCTTTGGCACAAGACACCCAAGCAGAATGGAAATGTACAGGCTTGACTGTCCAAATCATGCATACTATTTTGAATAGGCAACAACTGCCATTAGAATGGAAGATTGGAAGCATGACCTTTGGTCAGGTGAAGTACACTATAATATGGAAGTAGAATGAACTGACTTTCTATTTAGGTGTTGATGGAGCACTGTATGTGAAAGATACCTATGTCTGGGTCAAGCACTATGATGGCACTCTGCCTCTACATCAAACTGCGATGCTGGTAGCCATTATATTTAGCAAAATGCTTCCAAAAGTCTGCAAGAATGTATCTTCAGTTGGAGTCAATGTGACTCATATTGTCAGAAATTCACCTTGGGTCAAAGGCAACCATGACAAAGGATTCACTGAAACACTTCATTTTGTGATAATGATGACCACCTTCATTATTGCCATACATGAGGAGCAGTCGCCACTCAGAAGGTATACCGTATATGCAGGCCCATAATGGTGGAATGGGTACACCCTGGACCAAAAAGCACAATGAGTGATACAATTAACAATTAAAGAGTGTAATGTATGATTGATATTATATGTCAAACATGAAGGAAATCATTCCCTTTAATCTTGTAAGGATGGGACTTGCTAAAGCCAATGGCAATGGCATTTTCAGATCAGCCAAATTTGGAGTGTCCTTTACACTTCTTGATAGATCAGAGCTACATGCTTATCATTCCAATCTGGTGGATTCATTAAGAAGCCAGCCATATGGCCCCTGGATGGCTCTTACATCCATTGTAGGTACTGAAGGAGCAGGGAGACTAGTCTCAGCCCAACAGGCAGTGAAATGGCCACTGAACAAAAGACCACAGGAAAATGGAGGTGCAGAAGCTGGACCATCCAACTTATGGTCACCTCTGACTGTAGCTCCGCACAATAATAGTTAGGCTAATCACAGGAAAACCATATACAAGAACAGTATAGTCATTCTCCTTCTTGGAAAATATTTCTAGCCTCCAATGTGAATGTGCTAGCTATAGATAAAAGAAGTATCCTATCTATCATTTTACATCCCTTTGAACATGATGGTAAGATTGGCTAAGCACAGGAAAATAATATACCAGAACAGTATGATTACCCTCCTTCTATGCAGCATCAAGACATAATTTTTCAAGTCTTCCAGAAAACATGGAGGAGCATGTTCTTGATGTTTTAAAACTCTAAACATGGTAGAACAATGTTCAGCATCACAGGAAAAAGAACAATTGAATATGTCCTCGGGTAAAGACTGATTTCTCTAGCCTCGAATACACTAGCTATAAATAGGCAAGGCCTACCTACTATTTTAAAGCCCTCTGAACATGATGGTAACATTGGCTGAGCCCAGGAAAATCAGACACAAGAACAGTATGGCTCACCCTCTGTCTTCTATGCAGCACCAATTCATAATTTTTCAAGTCTTATAGACAGCATAGAACAGCACGTGCCTGATGTTTTAATATTATATAGACATGACACAACAACTTCCTGAACCACAGGACACCATCTGAAAGAACAGCTCAATATGCAACTTCTACCGTCCAGGTAAAGATCCATTTTTCTAGCCTCCCATACGCTAGCTATAAATAAGTGGAGTATCCTACCTACCGTTTTAAAGCCCGCTAAACACAATGGTAAAATTGGCTACGTCCAGAAAAATCAGGGAAGTGAATGATGTTTAACTCCATTGAAAAATATATGTAACAGATTCCAGGAGCCACTGGGAACCATGGAAGCATTTTTCCCAGGGGCTATAGACCCCTACAAATCCACTGATAACATTTAAAAGCCACAAAAAATCATCTTTTATAGACATTCAAGGTTGATGCATGATACCACCTTGTTTGATTTATATCTCAAGAACACAATTGCTGATTTTCATGATCAATAGCTCAAAATGATTGCAGAAAGGGGCTCTATCTTATGGTAACATCAATATTCAGATACACAATTTCAAGTCTGACACTTAATTCAAAAATGGCTCCTATAGTCCATTAGTCCATTGTCGTTTCTGTTTCGAGTGCCATGCAATTTGCAAATAATCATCCCAGTAAGTCATTTCATCCCATTCTACCGCTTCCAGCACACCGTTTAACTACTACAAATATAGCCTCACTTTCTATGTAGTTTCAAGAAATTGTGTTGAATGGCTGGGTTCAACTTTGCAATCAATCTTGTGCCAGGAATGGCCTGCCTCTGGGATGGTCTTGGGTTAAAAGTAAACTATCCAAGGCAAGCAATTCTAAGTGTTTTGCTTTCATTGGTGTTCTGGCTGCTGCCACCTTAGAATCCACTCCATACCACGCCAAAAGTTGGGCTGAGAGCCTGTTGGATATCCTCCATCCATTAGGTGGGGTGTGGACTGCTGGAAGGGAAAGGGAAGAGTTGGTTGGTAGATGCCAGAGTTTGTATTATTGGGAGATAATTTGAGTGCATTGGTCGGAAGATGCCATGCACTTAACTCTATTGAGGTAGCAATGTGCTTCCTCAATATGGTTTCATTCATTCAGTTGGCATTTAAATGCCAAAGATAAGTGACTTGTTTATATAAATGAAGAATAATGATGTTTTTGCAGTCTTTTGGATGATAATATTTTCTCTTATAGTCAGCTATATCAATAGCAGATAAGGCCACTTCTCAATCCCCAACTATTCAACAATTGGATCACTCGAGGTACTAAGTATGCATATATTGCTGGTGGTGCATCTATATATGCTTTACTGCTTGTTGCAGGGATGGAAATCAAAAATAAGGTCAAGAAAGAAAACATGTATGTCATTTGGAAGATTGTGAAGATGTTGAGAGATCCTAGTAACTTGTGTTGATTCAGGCATGTCAATTGTCTTTTTTATTTTTTGAAAACAGAGATTGATGAAATAGTAGAACTCAGGCAACTGATCACTCAAAATATCATACCTCTCATCGCCAAACTCAAAGAAATGGTACCTTTGACCCTCCTACCCATAGCCCTTTGGTCCCCTCCTGCCTCCTCTCCTGGTAATATCAATTCGAAGTGACATCTAGGATACCCCCAATCAACTGTCCCATACCAGTAGACATCTATCAAATATATTCCAACCATCTCCTAAGCACTGGCTATTTATTTCTTAGTGGTGACCAATATTCTCCCTTCCCTCCTCCCACCTTACTAGTATATCAATTCAACAAATGACTTTAAGGAGTAAGTGACAGCCTGAGTGTACATGGGGGTTTACAAGGTCGGGGAATCATTTGGGAATGGTCCGGAAAACCTCCAGAAATTATTTGAATACACAACAAAGTCTACCCTCTCACTATTTTTTCTTCTTTGTAACAATTTTTCCCGATGAAAGGATTTTTCGAACGTATTATCGAGAAGTTGACACACTTACAATCCCGCTGCTAGTGAAATATATTCATCCATTTTCTCGCAATGACCTGGCCAAACGTGTCCCCTCATCCTCGCAGAAAACAAAGTGCATATACAGTACGTACCCTCCCATCCAGGCATGGCAGAAGTGTCATGCAGCATGGTCTCTCCTTTACTACGGGTCCTTTTGTAGAAGCTTTATATACATCTAATGAATGGACTGACACCATTTACCAACCTATATTTCAGTTTTGCATTTTATTTTTAATTCCCATTGAAGTATATAGTATGTGGTCCCGGAAGAGGATACAGGTGAGTATGACCACCACACATGGATTCACAGCAGATGACACCTGAGCAGGCCAAGATGGCGAACTTCAGGAGTAAAATGGACAATATTCAAACCGAGATGGATAAGAAGTTCCTTGACATGGACAATTTTTTTGAAGATGTGGATGCTAAACTGGCAGTTATAAGAACAACAGTAGATGCGGTGTATGAGTTATTGGATGGTCAATTGAAGCTGAAGGTGACAAAATCTAAAGTGGATGCACTGTGACAGAGAATGATAGGAGTTGAGACAATAGTACAAGAGTCAAGACCTGAAAGCATATCAAATAGGGTTTCTGGAATGGTTTCAGAGGATAAAATAGATATGGCTATTGATGAAGGCAGGTGCGACTGAAGAAAGACGAGGTGTGGGAGCTGGATATGCCATCTGTCAATGCTTCGATCAAGCATTCATCCAAAATCTTGGCATGGCATCCAAAGTGGATACTGTCTTCGCCAACCAAATTTTGCAGTGGTGGAAGGGTGGAATACTCTCCTATTGGGACAATGTCATTGATGACCTACCAAATGTTACACAAAGAATACGAGATAACAACACTGCCCTTGACCCTGATGAACAATCTGACCTCAACATGCTCAAGTTCTCCATTGCAAAGATCAAGATCCTATGTGTGTTTGGACAAAGGCTCAGTGACAACAATTCTGAATATGTTTCCGACTGGACAGCCTGGAGAGGACCTGAATGTTGGAGAATCCTAGCTGATCTTCACCTCTGGGATGTTGGCAATCCTGAAGATGTCATAGTCGTGATTAAAGATTGGCCTCAAAATGGGTATGACTGTGGACCCATCACATGTGTAGTCATAAAGATGTGCATCAAGGATGTAATCAATCAGACTTGGCATCTATTCTCCACATTTCCTGTGGCCACATGCTCAGATTGAATATGCTGGTGCACGTACAGCAATGTTGCATGACAAGCTTCAATGACTACCAACATTTCTCTGCCCAGCAACCTATTGATTAGGATTACATGGAGCTGGACGAAGAGACAATCCTACAAATGCAGGGAGGTGGTGACCACAATTGGGACAATCAACTTCTTTTCTCTCTGATGCTTGCAAGTAGCACCTGTAGTCAATGCAATGCATCTATAGCTCATCACCACTCCAATCTCAGTACCAGGCAGGGAGAAAGAGGCTGAAATGCAGGAGAGGAAGAAGAAGTCAAAGAAGAGGAGTAGTGATTTAAGGTCTGGTCTCAAGACCGATGAAAAACAAAACAAAACAAAACAAAAGTTGAATTTCACATCACTTTGTGAAAAGAATTCAGTCACTTATTGCACAATATATCAGCTTTGGAGCATAGAAAGAGAAGGTCTCTGGTTGGTTAAGCATAAATATAGGCCTGAAAACCAATGTAAACACTTATGGTTCATAAACCCTGCAGCTCTTTTGAAATAGTCATTGTTCTTGAACTCCTCAACAACAACTTCCTCAGCTTTTGTTTTGAGGGCTAAATTTACAGGAGCCTATATATATCAGCAAGATTCTCTGTGAGTTTAGAATCAATACATATCTTCTGCCCTCCTCCATGAGAAACCCCTGTTGAGAGGGAGAAATACTGGCCTCTACAGGTTTCTTGACGAGATGATGGCAATTTGTTGCCAGCTTCTTCCAAATTCTTTGCTCGTTTGGGCATGAACTTTGTCCCTGTCATCATTTTTAGGCCTTCCAGCAAGAATCACAACTGGAGTTCTGTCGTTCTTGATACCCTGAAAGATTAGTCGAGTGCGAAGTTTCATGTCCAAAACTTGCCAAAACATATGTCAATA
>JBBPPB010000104.1:0-22013 GCA_038091755.1 Leccinum pallidistipes | reverse complement strand
GCCCCAATCCTCGGAGAGGGCCAGACGGACGAGCAAGCAGATTAGACAGCCCGAGCATCCCTCTTCGCACATAGACATTGAAGGCCATAATCCCGCCGCACACTTTGTTCATCGCGTCGTTGGCGCCCTCGAAGAATCCTTCTAATCAGACAAGGATGGCATCGTGAATTTGCATCTTGTTTGATAGCCCTGTCACGGTCACACGGGGATCCATCGATGATTGACCTCTTCCCTGGCCTTGGACCTCACGGTGACCACCAAGTACTGCCTTAAATCTACGTTCTACGGTTTCTTCAACGATACGCTCACGCGGCACAGAACACACTGGGCGGGCGAATGCTGGCAGGACGACCATTCTCCGTGCGACCTCAAGCCGTATTAACTCTACCGAATAACGAAATGAAAGGTTCATTGTGACAAATTCGTCTTCCATACTTTGCGGAACCTCCGGCCCACCGGCTGCATCATGGGGTTAAAGCGTTCAAAGAACACACCAAAATTTGCAATCAAGTGGGCGGGTTTCTGAATGAAGGCGATCCGATGCTCCCAGTGTTTACTATGTAAGTACATAAAAAAGCAAGTTAAATGAAGGAACCCGCGCGGCTTTGCTGGTACCTGACTCCCGAGTACACTAAGCCTGATCAAGGCACCCGAGTTAGGACTTATAATTACAAGCGTCCCCTTCGGACGTGGGACGGTACGGATGGCGGCACGGAACAAATGAGTAGTTTACAAATTGAATACAATATTAGCGACTGAGCGCTCTGTCTCAAGAAAAATGTTGAAGGAGTAAGCACGAACGTCAGTTTTTTTTCGCTCTCTTCCAGCAACGATCGCGCTGTCAACTTTTTCGGTTACGCCAGAGGATCTGCTCCATTGCAAGAAGAGGCACCACTCACGCTACTCCGACGACTCATTTGTAACTTTTAAAAAATACTGTAAGCGCTTCAACCGATGTTGGCGAAACCGTTCCAAGTTGGGTTGTTCGCTACCGAACTTCGAGGACCAACGGCGATCAACTTCAGATTTGAAGGTGTTCGCATTGCAGGGCTGTACTACCCAAACAGGTCATTTCGCTGCTGTTCGGTTCTGTACGTAGTATGGGCGGTGAGCGCGCGGTGATATGGGTAATAAAGTTCCGGTTCTCGGGTTGTTTGATCAGTCTTCGGATCGTCTGCTGACTTGACAGGGGCTCGGCTCCGAGCGGAACTCAAGCGACACGGGTCTTTCCCTTGTTCCAGCTTTCTGTGAGTCTGTACTACAATCATAAAACGACGAAAACACGTGGAATGAGTGACAAACTTTGTTGATGTAGGTGAAAACATTCAAGCTATCATGATGCATAGTAGAGGGGTGAGAATGTGCGTTCGTCTCGTGGACTCATCTTATGCTGTTATGAGCAGGTCTGCCTCCTATTTCAAATAGGTGCCGCAAATCGGTTCGTCTCGTTTTGGTCTCGTCTTGGTCTTGTCTCTCAGGCTGCTCCTTCGCACGGAAGTAAACTTCTGAGGCATTTATCCGGGGAAAGACTGCTCTTTAGCTCTGATGTACACCGGAGATTCAGAATCGCCTTGGCTATACTTTCCGGTCAGCTTCAATTCCCTGACACAACTCTCTCGACACTGAAGTTTGAGGCGAGCACTTCCGCACCTGATCATGATAATCGATTTAATAAACATGGTTTGGATGATCATCGGGTAGCATCTCGCGAATCTCCATTCGCAAAGTGAACTCTAGGGTCACGGTTTGATCAACCCCAACCCTGTTTTCTACAAGTAGGCAATTCTGATGGAACATTCTGCTTCTAGTTGGGGCCTAGTCCCTGGTCCGGCACAATGCAGTTACCGAGATATCATGCTATCTTCATCACATCATATGGCACCCTTGGCAGCACTATTTGGAGATTCCCACGCCCTTCAGGTAGGCTTACTTATGGTTACATAATTAACCTGTCAGGTCCGAGCATCCGCGGTCCAACCCGCCTCAATCCAGTAGAGGCTTTCCCACCATCCGTTGTCCTCCTCCATCATCATCTGCGCTGCATCCATCCGCATCCCCAACCAACCCCCAACCGCCAGTTGATCTTTTTTCCATCCATTTTGCCTCAACTATCCGCTGCTTCCTCCACCCGGCCAAACGAGTGCCCCATCCCTGCATCCCAAATAACGCTCCGCTTTCCGACTGGCGTCGCGGTACGTGGTTTTTTTACTGCGCCGTTTGTTTGCGACCATCCTCGTGCCATTTTCTGATCACTTCACAGTAAACGCGTGCACCATCCGTCGCGCACCATCTATCACCACCCGTCGCAACTCGTGTTACCCCTGCAGGTGTCCCCGCCCCCAGACTACTATCTACTTCGTGGTTCACCGCACGCGAGGACCATGCTCGGCCTATCCACTTCCCCCAAACCCTTCGTGTTTGCATTCGTGCTCCGGTGGTAGTAGTTAGATACAGCAGGAGCCATATGTAACATATATTTAGTTTACTCGTCGCAAACTTTCAATCAAACAATGCCGCGATACCATTGGGGTCTTTGCATAAGCACACGAGATAATATACATACAACAAACGAGTAGCACGCCCCAAGAACGACGACCAAGAAAACACGACTTCAATACTACTTATCCCTACGGTCCCGGCGCACCATTCTCCTGCCCGGTCGGGAAAGGAAAGGGCATGCCACGAAGCAACTGCGCAGCCAAAGCGTTGGCGAGAGCTTGTAGGCGAGGGTCTTCACCTTGCGGCCACCCCTGAGCGTAAGGATTGCCGCTCACTTGAGGAACAGCATGACCGGCGCCCACCGCGTTATGGGCAGTATTTTGCAGAGGCACTAGACCCGCGGGCGCCACATGTAATGTTGTAGTACCGTGAGCAGAGTCTTGGGGAGGTCGAATCGGCGGCGCAGGTGCCAACTCACGGAACACCTCGGCAGTCTTGGCAGGCGCGGGCAGTGTGACAATCTTTGGTGGTGCATCTTCGACGGCGGCCGGTATGGCTTCGCGAATGGGATACGATACCATCGAAGCGGGCTTGTCCGCCGAGGCATTGTTCACTGAGGCTTGAAGGACAGCAGAGTTGTCTTCTCGAGGGGCAGCAATCGTGTCCAGGGTGGCCGATCCATGGTCTTTGCGCTGGCGAAGACTGAATGGGTCGTTAGCTTCAGTCTCCGCAGGGAGTCCACCGTCCTTCTTCGCGACCATGCGGGGTTTCGGGCGAGCGACGACAGGTGCAGGCTGGGCGACTTGAGGTTGCTTGACAGGCTGAGTTTCCGGGGCGACAGGAACAACTTGAGGGGCAGGAACACTCTGCCCGCTAGTGCGCGAAGCAGTCGTCGCCAGGACTGGTTGAGACATGTCAGCAGGAGGTGCGATACGGGGTGCAGAAACACCACCGCGAATGAGTTTCTCGTCCTCTGATGATGCGGGAGAAGCAACCTTCTTGCGTGGTTGCATTTTAGAGCGCACGGTAGCCTTTCCTTTGTTCTTGGCAGCGAGCGCAGTTGCGCGAGGGACTTCCACGACAACACGTTTTTTTGCCGCCCGTGAGCTGACCTTTCCGGTGTGTTTCCGCTTGCGGGTCCCAGCCGTTTCACCATCCTCGGATTCTAGCTCTCCCTCCGATGTCGTACTGTCTTCTTCAGCGTCACTTAGATGTTTCTTGTTGCCTTTCTTATCTTTTTCGGCAGCGAAATCGGACCCCGATGCGGAGCTGACCCCATCCTTGAGCTCTTTGTCTGATTCATCTAGCTGCACCAGTAAGGCAGGCTTGCCGCCCTTGCGATTCCGGCGAGGCAAAGTCCTCTTCGGCAAAGGTGAGGCCCGCGTCTCATGGTGGTCGGAATCCGAGATGGAGATGACGGTCGGCGGCGCTTGCGACTTGATCTTCTTGACGCGCGGCCTATCGGAGTCGGACTCGATGGTAATTTGGTCGCAATCGGCCTTCGTCTTCCTCTTGATACGTGTAGCGGCGACATTAACTCTTCGAGGCAGACCCTTGCGATCCCATGTCCCATCGGCAAACATTCGTTTGCCGAATTTGTGAGTTGAGTCGTGTTCGGGTGGTGCCCCATTGATGACCGGCAAGCGATGCGCCCGCAGCTCTCCTGAATAGCAATTAGAAGGTGCATAGAACAACTGACTCGAACTTACCGATTAACTTAGGCTTGCGCTCAAAGAAACAGCCGTCCTTGGAGGGGTTGTTGAGAGCTCCTAGGATCAACGAGCACTCCGCCAGAGAGAGATCCGAAATTCCTTTCGAGCCGGCCTTCGAACGACCGCGATCTTCGCCCGGAAAGGGAACCGCATCGGGGAAATTGTGGCACACCACACCGCTGCTTGCTAACTTTCCAGGAAGCGCTTTCCAGGGGAAAAGTTTTCCCGAGGCCCATTGACATCCCACCTTAGCTAGTAGGCCAGACAAGGGAAAATACGGTAAGAACATGGGTCCATGCAGCACAGGACGACTCACTCAAAGCAGACACGAACGCGCTCCTCAGGCACTGATGGTCCTCCATCTCAGAGACCTCGACGACTTCACTAACCTCCTCATCTAGCACATCAGCCTCTTGTGCGGCCTTTGAACTCCCTGCTCCAGACGGCTCCAACAACGCAGTGGGATTGGCAAGCGAATAATTATTGCTGTAACGGGTCAGAGGCATGTTGAATTCCTAAGTAATTCGTCTTACAATATATGCGCCCTGAAGTGTCCGAGCATTTCAGTATCATCCGCTCGACACCGCGTTTGAAAAAACTAGTAATTCAATCAGCGTGATACCGACCAGCCGGCAAAGAAGGAAGATCTTACATCCGATGCACCAGGGGTAGTATATACCAATCCAAGCGATGCGTCTTGATGGATGACACTGCCCCCAGCAATCATTAAAATCTCGAACCCGTGTGCCTTCGACAAGCCTGCGAACTATACCGCCCTCAGCGTGATGAAACCTCAGGCACCTACTATCACCACACTCACCGCTTGAGTATGATGTTTCAACGTTCGATGAAACAATGATTGACGCTGGGCGATCGTCTTGCTACCGTCAAGTTGTCCTTCCCCCTTCTCGAAGGTTTCCAGGATCGTTTGCCAATTCTCAGGGTATGCTTCGCGGAAAAGCGCATAGCATTGAGTCGCGACCTTGTTTTGCACTGCGCGAGTCACTTCAATGTCAAAACTGCGGAGATACGTCAACGGCACTTACTACCAGGTGTTGCCTCTACTATGACGTCGCGGTCCCTGACCCTCGCCTGTTCCTGAGCCTTGTTTGCAGCATAAAACCTCTCGTAGACGTTCCACCAATTCAATGAGCAAGTCCGAGCGAACTGTTTGGTGAACCGATTGACAACGGTCTGGAACGGGAGGTTGACGCGCTTAGCCACTCGCTCGAAGTCGGCATTGATCTCCTTGAATTCCTCGTCAAGGATGGAATTGGTGTGCATTGGTGTTCTCCCAACACCTGCCACGAGCTTCGTCTCCGGCGCGTCGTCGACGAGAAAGGGATTACTTTCGTGAGCAGTCCGTGAGTGCGGAGTAGGCGTCCCCGGAGGTCCATCCAAGTCGATGTCGAAGGCGCCAAAGGTAGATGGCGACCTCGGAGCATTAGGCCAGCCCGCGGCTACATGGTTCTGCGCCCGCGGTGTCGAAATATCCCCCGCTGTGGGCGAAGGAGGAGCATCAAGTTGTCCGGCGTTGAGTCGCTCAGCGTGCTTCCGAGCTTGTGCTGATGCCAGAGCCTGCTTCAAGTCTAAAAGAGGTGGGGTGCCTGGACCTGGATGGTGAAAATTAACGAGACATCACACAAGTGACAAATGACAGACGGAACACTTACGACGAGGTGACAAGACTTGAAAAGCACTCTCGGGTTGTGCAGAGTGGCCTATCGATGTCGCGTCCGTCACGCTAGCATCTTTGCTCACCACCGGTACGGTCTCCGCGGTCGGCACGGCTGCTCGACACTATTGAGTCACGCACGTAATAGACAGAACTAATGAGGCCTACCTTTTTTTTCGACTCTGCATGTCAAGAACGGTGACTGACTCGGAACGTCGGCAAACAATTCGCTCGCACACTGTGTACCGGCCTGTAACTGCTGGCCGGTAGCGGACGAGACTACCTGAGAACCCGCATCCACGGTATTCACCTCTTCCAGCAACCTGCCACGCCGATCGCCCGCGTTCCGAACGAGACCAGTGTCCCGCGCAGTAGGCTTCACCTTCGTGCGCAACCGCGTCGGTGTCTGCTCAGGTGGCGGAGACGCAGCTCGCCTACCGCCTCCCAGTTGCTCCTCTTCATTCTGGGGGTTGAAGAGGAATTCAGTGACGGTGTCGTGGGCACCGGAATTCATCTGTACGAAATGAGTATGAATATTCGGCATAGAAGGGAGAGAACATCGGCGCACAATCAAATACCTCTGCTAGAGCGCTATGTGCGCGCCTTCCTGAAGTATTTTATACCGCCGTGACCTCCGAGTCGCCGTCAACGATTGCTGGAAAACGTAATTGAAAACTTCAAGCGTGCTCTGCGATTAATCGATCGTGGGCTCCGCACTCACCACGGACATCCAGAAATGTTGTAGGGAAGCACCTTGACATGTTGCCGTAATGTGAGCGTCTTGGCCGGCATCCGCGAGGGGGAGATTTGGAGTCGATGGTTGCGGAGTCCGAGGGTCCACGCGCACCATGAGGATGCTCTGGCAGCGGGTACGTCTTGCTACTGTGTCACAGTCAGCAAGCTTCGTGTGAAAAGAAACCTTACCGTTTATTGCTGAAATGGAGGGCCTCAGGCTGCGGAAACTTGAAGACTAGTAATGTTTGGAATACTGTGAGCGGGTGTTGGCCGTTCCGGGAGCGGAAGAGAACTGCTGACTCAGCCGCAATCGGCACCGGTTACAGCTTCTCGTCGGATCTCGTCGGGATCTACAGACTTCAAGGTCGCCGAATCGCAATGTATAATATTCAAGAAACCCATTTACTAAACGTAGCTATCATTCAAACAATCCGTGCAAATAGATACCTTCTTCGAACGCCATGCCGTGGGCTGACAGCTGGAGCGCAAACTGGTGGGAAGTAGCGGCGGCGTCTCTCAGCGTCGCGATAATGATGTCCACGGTTTCCGCTGTGTACCCATGCGCGACCAGGTACCGGGCAGCTTGAGGGCCCACGGCGTTCACTCTCCCTTCATCTAGACCTGGTAGCGCTACGTAGTTCCTACTCTCGATGATGCCGCGCAAGTTGCGGATGTGGGCGTATATAAACGGTGTCGGGGTGGGGTGGATTTCCAGGATTTGTTCATCAGGCGGTGGGCGTGCTTGCGACTGAGATGGAATGCCTGGAAGGTATCATCTTAGCATAAACTCCGAACGAGACGAAATAGTCTAGACTTACCTCGGGCAATTTGGGTGACATGGGCCGGGTCTAAGTCTGTGAGATGCTCGGCGCGCCGCGCGGCCGTCATGCGGAATCGTGTGGGACTTGGAGTAAGAGGACTCGGAGCAGCCACGATGCGCGATGGTGTGGGACTGGGAGTGAGGCGGAGGTTGTTCAAGACATCCCTCTGGAGGAAGTCCATGTCGTCCGACTCGGAGAGGGAGGATGGGTCTGATGGTTGCTCAACACTCTGACTCGGAGTGTAATATTACAGATTACTCACCTGGCGAAATATCGGGCGATACGTTCAAAGGCGGCATGAGCTCGTCGATTCCTTTCACGATGAGGAACGCGAGGGCCTCCCAGAATGAGTTGACTTCCTTGAAGAAAGGGTTATTGAAACTGCCCCGCGTGCGTTCAGCAGCGTCCCTGCAATGCCAGTCGTTAGTCGTGTGCGCGTGAACAAGTACTACTCACCAACCTTGAGCGATGGATGCCGGGCGGAGAACCCACAATGACCACATAGAATTTAGTGCGCGCAGTGCCGAAGAAATTTCGAACCGCATCTGCTGCACCAAAAGCAGCCAGTAGCTCCGAAGTCGACGGCGTCGCCGTCAAAGTCGCAAGGACAGGCCGCATGAGTCGGAATAGTGCTTGTGCTTCGGCTCTGGAGAGGCACTGAATAGCAAGGGGGAGGGGCGGCGCTCCACGGCCACAACGCATTGAAGGACTTGTGTAATCGTGAGTATGCCACTTGACTCATCACGTGCCGCGATCATACTGACCATGCGGGGTAGATACCAGCAGCGGGGGTACTACCCTTGTTGACAAGAACCCAAACTGACTGCGATTCGGGCATTTAGGTGAGGTGCTACTACTGTTATTGCGTGTGGCTGATGGCGTCTCGCATTTATAGATTTTCAACATTGGCTCCTGCCCCCCAATGACTCTGCGGGTCCGCCTTGCTATCTCTGCAGGTTCGACACGCTCACACACGCTCACCACGCCTCACGGCCAGATCACCAGAATAGGGGGCTCTTAGCCTCGCCATCACTGATCGCGGTGTTCTCATCAACGGTAATGAATTCCATGGTGTCTATATCATGCGATCGCTTCCCGGAATCGCTGTCCAGGTACGTGTTTTGATTTCACTTTGTCCTACAATGTGCGGAGACGATCATTCCCTTCCCAAATAAAGGTACAGCGCTCATACGATCATCAGCCCTCTAATCAAAAAATTTCACGATGGTTGCGGCGCGTTGTCCGATCAGGCAGGCAGGGGTTCCTTCGTTGATAGTTCAAAGGCAGTTGCCAATACGTAACTTCTATTAAACTGCAATACATGTAATGCTACGTCTAGACCACCGCTGGGACGCGTACTACGAGTGATGTAAGGTATCGGCGGAAGGCGGGCATGTCTGCTTCGCTCATCGCCGGGGCGTCATGTCCCCGAAAAAGCGCCTGCATTTGCGCGAGGACCCATGCGCCACAGTCCACCGCATTGCTTTGAAGAGGTTTGATCTGTAGACATGGTGTTAAGATGGCGGTTTGGAGAGCTGGGTGTGCCAGTGGTACTCACCGTGACTGGAAAGGCATTCCATTGTCCTTCAACCTTGCGGGTCACTCCCCGCCGTGCGGTTGCCACATTGGACAAACGGATGATTAATTCCATGATGTCCTGGAAGCTTTGTAGTCAGTCCTTTTGCGATCCATCCGACTGCCGGTGGCTCCAAGTCTTACCGGTAGATCGTTTCGCCAGGGTTGGCGCTCTGCGAGGCTGTCGAACAGCATGATTTGGTGAGTGTCGAAGTGGATGCTGGCCATTACCCAGTGCCCCCAAGATGAGGGGCGATGAATGGGTAGGATCCATATGGCTTTTTCCCAGTACTTGCTGCGGTACGTGTTGCGCCACAAGTCGTTGTCGTCCGCTTTGTACCGGATGCGAAGTAGGTCGTGCGTTGAGAGGATTGCGAATGGTGAATGATCACCGCTGATGTGAGCGGTGTGGAGCAGAGCAGCGCAACCATTGATGCAAGTGTCGTTCAGGCGGGCGTCTCCTGTATGTAATAAGCCGATGTCCCTGGGTTCGAATGTAATGTTGCCGAAGCCGTTGCTGGCGGGGCATACTCGTGTAAGCTGCGTTTGCTCTAACTCCGTTGCTTCCTCCGCCGGAATTGGATTGGGGTCATGGTCCAAAGAGAATGTCTGGGCGTGTGATGTTAACAAGTTCCTGGCCTGGATGGACGTGACATGGAAGTTCCGAAGGACTGTGACTCACCTCAAGAACCTTCCAATGGAAGAGCACGGTGGGTTCAAGGTGGGAGTCTTCCGAGTCTTCTTCTTCCTCATTATCTCCGCCGTCCATAATGATATCGCCGAGGACTACTGCCTCGGGCGCTAGCGTGTTGTCTAGTGCTGGGTCTTCAGATTCATACTCCGAGTCTTCCTCCAGGTCATCGTCGGGGTCAGCAGCAGTTGGAACGTGGCAGACAACCGCCTGGGCCGGTGGAAGCCACTGGAGGTCTGAGTCCTTGGTGGTGGGGGGTAGTCCCGAAAGAGATTCTGCCAGCTTGGTCGCCTCGTGCGCGCGGCTGTCATAACGAGCAGATGAGGCCAATGGTGTTGCCCATTGTGTTGATAAGTGTTTGATGGTTTCACACTGTTGTTGGATTATAAGATGGTATTTCGAGTCTGTTAGTGGCAAGTTAGCAAGATATCCAAAGATGGTAGGGAAACTTACATTCGGGGAGTCGAAGAGCAAGTTCCACTGTGCCGAGTTCATCGCCGAACCATCGGCACATGTTCTCTGCTTCTATGGCTAGTCGCCGTTGCTCTTCTCGACACCTATCCCGTTTAAGAAGGGCGCGGATCCCCTCGCGAACTTCTCTATCGGAGAGCCAGCGGGGGATTTCTTTTTCAGCTGGCGTGATCCAGATGTCCTGGAGGAGAGTCTCGTCGTCACGTAGTTCTGTGAGCTTTGTCGGGAGTGGTGTGGGAAGCGGAATGGCATATGCTGGGTCGTACAGCTGTTCGAGCGCTTCGCAGTACTTGTTGAACTTTCGGATCGCGGACATAAGTGCGGGCTGGCGCTTGGATATCGCTTTGCGGGTTTGTTGGTGAAGTTTCGTGCCTGGCTGGAGTATGAGCTAGTACATACCCTCCATGATTGATACCACTCACCGAGCGCCTTGTCTTTGCCTCCGACGGCACGGTCAAGTTTATCCCATTCGAAGAAACTGCCAATTGCACGTTTTCGGATGTTGATCTTGAGATCGCGCGCGAGAAGGAGGGTTCTTACAAAGTCTAAATTAACGCCGTCCAATGCCGGGAACTGTTCCTGGACATTAAGCGAAGAATAGAGTCCTTCCACCTTCTCGAGAAGGCGGCGGTGGGTGCGTTCCATGCTGTCAAGGGCTTCCAATGCCATCTCTGCCGCTTGTTCTTTTTCGATAGCTGTGCGAGTTGTTTGCAAGGTGCGCTCTGAAGCGTCCAATTCCGTTTGTAGTATAAGCACACTATCAATCTCTTTCTTAAGTCTCGCGGGAGCGTCTAGTATATATGGTGCAGGTGCTTGAGCCTGCACGACAGCCTGAGATATCAAATTGAAAGACTTACGGTTGCGAATGGACAACTGTGCAGACCGTTGATCCATCCACTGAGTGCGAAGATCCGCGACCGAGACACCACATTGGTCAAGTACTTTCTGTGCAGCATCACCTTGGTCTCGAATACCTTTCTTGAGTCGGCGTTTGAGCCATTGCCCCAAATCTTGTAACATTTCGCCTGCGACGAAGTCGGCTTGCCGATCAATGAGCCACAGTCGTCGTTGCCGCTGGGAAGGATCAGTGGCAAATATGGAAGGTTCCCATGGAGACTCACAGATGAGGACCGCTCTATCCCGATTAGCTTGATGAACCGTGACCAAAGGCGTTCCGTTCCCTCGCCATCCGTCAGTCCAAGACCTTCAATGATGCGTGGATTGTATACTAGCTGACAAGCCCATTCATGCCCGTACGCGTGCATCGCTGTGGTCGCGAACCGCAATCGCGACGTAATGGTTGAGTCGAGCATGTCATACTGTGTGAAGGGTTAGTTTCTGGCACTGGGTTTGGCGGGAGACCTACCTGGGCAAGCGAACGGTCGAGTACACAGCCGACATCATACAATACAACTACAGTTGCTTGCGGCGGAAGAAGAGAGAAAATGTGTTCTATTAATGCGACACTATACTTCTGTTGCTCGCCAGGCGTGTCGATGTTAGCAAAGAAGAGCGGAATATCATGGCGACAGATGATTGCCATCACTCCGGTGTCGTCGTAGCTCTCCATAGAAGTCTTTTGCTTCTTCCCATCCGCGGCTTCATATGATGATTCACATTGGTCAACCGCCTCGTCAGGTACTTGGGCTGTTCGTGACCGAAGAGGGCGTTTGCGTGCTTTTTCGATACGCTTGCCAACAGCGTCAACTTGAGATTTCGGAAGGAAATAGCGCGGTTGATAGAAGGTTGGACAGTCGCCAGCAGTGCGTCGGTGGCGGTGATGGAAGTTGCCATCCGTAGCAACATGAATGTCTGCACCTTCGTTGAGAGGTCTGCCGAATGTGCTCCCACCGAAACACGCGGGACACCGCTGGCTGAGAAGCGGGTCACATATCGTGGAAGGACGGCTTCGCTCGGTGTGTGCCTGATCGGATGGGGCTGTCACTGGATCGAGATCGACAGGGGTGGCGGGGTGGGTGATACGTTCGCGGCACTTTGCAAGAATCTTCTCGATGCGATTGTCCAGCTCGATCTGCAGGACATCGAACCATTGAATGGCTCGACCTAGACTTCGGCGATATGGCTCCTGAACAGGTGTGCCCTGCAGAAGCATCAGTACTGTGAGGCGGGTGATCGGACTGAACTAACCGTTTTGTCCATCATACGGAAGCCTCGTCGTGTATAGTGCACATGCAACGCCATAGCTAGGGCATTCACCGCATCGCACGAGCGCTCGAACAGCGCCCGGTAGAATGCCAGTAGTTCCACCGACACGGCGAGGCGGGGCTGGGAGGGGGCCGTGGGGAAGAGGCCGTGGTAGAGGAGAACTTGAGATAAAGAGGCGCATTGACAGGAGTGGACGGTAATTGACGTAAAGTCTGTCGTGGTTGAGTGCATTGAGCTACATCGGATGAAAAGGAAAAACTTACAATCGTAAAATAACGCTACCAGTACATGCTTTTTGAGCTCACATGCGGCGTCGCAATGTGATATGGCATCCGGCGGAGGTCGTACGGTCTTGCCAAGCGTTTGCTTTAAGTATGAGAGATATGGGGTGACGAGGGAGGGTATCATCGTGGTCCATCTGGCAAAGTGGTTGATCTTGGCTTGAGCACCCGATCGTTGCGACTTGGTGCCAGTGGTGCCAGTGGTGGCCTGAGGTTCGTCTTCAGGTTGGATATCAAAAGCAGCGTCGGGGTCAGGGTCAAAGGGGACCTCCTCGAAAGCATCGTCGTGGATTGCTGCTGCCTCCGCATGTGCAGAATCGATGGATGGAGGGGGAGGCACCGGATCATTGTTGAGGAGTGCTTGCAGTTCAGCCATTATTCGTTGTCGCTTGCGTTCGCGACCCGGAAAGGTCGCTAACGTTCGTGATTTCTTGGAATTGCGGACGCGGGGCGGGGAGGCCAATGTGTGTCGACTCGGAGTGTCTTGTGGCATGGTGAGGTGAGGGGGAAAAGCCTGCCGCTAGGGACAGGGAGTGTTTTTGAGGACCCATCCAAAGATCGCGTGGGGTGCGCATGTGCACCATCGAGGGAGGGTGTGCACGCGCTCGATTACGCATTTGATGCGCTGTGCGGAGGATTCGGCACAGCTGCAAAGCTACCTGGGAATATATCGGGGGATGCCGGATGGATGGAGGGACCTCAGAGGTTAATTTCCGCCCGACAAGGAAGGGTACCTCTCGGGTCCTTATTGCCACCGAGAAGTGGGACCTGAGGTGACTTATGTTAGCGTTTCGTTGCGCAAGGAAGTTACATTTCCACACGTCAGCGGCTCGAACAGGTGGGTTTAGAAGACCGTACTCTGGGTAGTAGGCTCAAGTAGGATCTCGACGTTAAGTTGTCAGTCAGAGCGTTTGGACTTGTATCACATGTACGCACATCGGCTCTTGGAGGTACGCACGATGACCGTCACCCTCTATCACCTTCTCAGCTGCTCCCGTAGTCGGGTCACGCGTACCGCTGTTTCTGTTCTACAGACAAACTTGCTGCCACAAGGGAGAGGTTGGCCCGCACCGGATCCAACTCGACTTATGACAAGGCATGTCTTCACCTTACCGAAGAAGAGGCTGCAAGACGCGTCCGTGCCGGCGTCAAGTTTATCGTCAGGCTCAATGTACGTTATTCCTTCACTTCGTCTACAAAATCTGACTTTCTGTCTAGGATGACATGCACCCGCCGCGCATCCCCGCGCACGCACGCGACGCGTGATTGACTGTTGGACAGCCCACACGTGACCCAAGAGTGCATCGCCCGAGTCTTGCATTCGCTGTAGGTGACACTCCCTGCACTGCTCGGATTATCCCTCCTTCTCATCTCTCATGGCCAGGGACAGATCACCAACGTGCACAACGTTCCCCACTTGGCACCTTATTTTTTGTCGTCCCGGATTACGCGACGCCCGAGGCGCAGTTGATGGACGAGTCGCTATCAAGCGTGGATTATCGTGCGTTTCTGGATCCTTTCTTATTTTATTGCTTCTGTTTGACAAAAGGACATGATGCAGGTCGCGCACTCGACGTTACCCTCCAACAGCTCGAAGCTGAGATCGAGATCGAGAACCGACCGACCGCAAACGCGGACGCAGAGGCAAACGCGCGACGCATAGCCGATCTCGTGCACACTGCTTGTGATGCGTCCGAGCTTAGGCAAAAACATTTCATGACGGCACTTCGGCACGCGTTGACTGCGATGAAGGTTAGTCCTCTTCTTTTTTCTTTTTCTTTCCTCGTTCCTATCTCCTCTTTGTCACACAGGCTGGTCCCATGCTCGCCGAAACGATCGACATTCTTGGGCGAGATCGAATGGTCACGCGACTCAGACACGCTCTCGTCGCGAAAAACATTCATCATTGACCATCCCAACATGTCTCATGTCTCGCGCGAATCTATTCTACATAAAGTATATACGCGTAAAAAATCCATGCGTCCGTCCTACATGACAGGCGCGACAACGAATGCAAGCCTCTCTTTTGCCCTCGTCGTGTGCGGAAAACACTGGTATGTACTATGTGTCCAGCATTACGAATCCATCGGCCTATAAAGCTCTGCGAATCCAACACGTGGTGACTCGCTGTTGAAATCAAACACGGTATAGAACCGCTCGAGAAAGATGGTCCCGATCGACCAGAATCCTAGTCAGGTTCACTGGTCATCATGGGAAGAGAAAATGCTGCTCAGAAGAATCTCACCAGCATACTTTTCCGCAGTCGCAATTCCACTAAAGCAACTATCCGACTCAAACTTAACCGGTCCCTTGTTGAGGACGTGGGCAGGCATTACAAACGGCTTTCCACCAATGGTAAAAGTCATGGAAGGAAAAGAACTGCATGGAACTACAGGGAGTCAATAAGAGGTCCCAAAATCTAACGAAACTCACCGGTGTAATAAGTACCCATGCCCCTGCTAGCGAATGTCCCACCGCCAGCTGCCCGGTGTATGGCCAAAACTCGCCGCAGATCACCAATAATCAAGTCGGCCCCAGTGTCAATGACGGCGGGTATATCTGTCACAACTATTTCTCCGTCGATCTTGATGTTATCAATCTTCACCTGCCAGAGAACCTGAAAGGGAAATCTAAGTATGCATCCATTACCGCCTGGCGTTTGCGCTGACCGGATTTATTACAGGGGTATAAACGAGGGTGCTCGGCGAGTAATATTCCTCGTTCGTTCCACCGAGGTACAGCTCGCCTCCAAAAGAGGAGATCGTGAGTGAAAACACTGGTTCAGACAGCTTTCCTTCATTGAAAAGCGTGTGCAACAGGGGGCTCTGGCCATGAAAATGTGAGTATGACGGGAAAGCCAATCCCACTACGCCATCTGGAGGAAACTTAGATGATCCTGGGGGTGGAGTGCATGTTGTTGCGGCACCGATGGTCTGAACGTCTGCCTATTCATTGGTCAGAAGTGATGATGTCCGCCAACAGTAAACACGTACGACGAAACCAGCAATGGTTACATTGTCCGTGTATTGTTTACCACTGGCAATCCCACCATCTGCAAATAATATCTCAAAATTTGTATCGAGGTCGACGTTGGTGATGTGGGGCGATGCGGGTTCTTCATTGAGGTCCAAGTCTGTGTTGTGGAACGATGCGGGATCCCAGAGGGCAGGGTGGCTTCTGCAGTTCTCATCACTGGATACGGCTGGAACAAAGAGATCGCTAGGTCGAATAAGACGAGAGAGTGGATGGTACTGACGGAAAACACTTACCTAGAACCGGTGTTGAACCGAACTGAGGTGGCGACTAGAGTGAGTGTGTGTCACGAATGTGCACAGAAAAATTTACCAGTGAAGGACTGGGGAGGAGTGCCAATCCAAATGGTCCCGTACCATATTCCATCTACGTGTTTTATCAAATCAACGCCAGCTCGGGACCCGTCCTGTTGCACGGCAGAAGGATGCGGCATTCCCGTGTTCCATTCCGAGTCGGGGTCATCCAAGTCAATTGGCTCACGGATGATCTTGCTAAAAAGGTCTAAGCAAAAACGATGCCAGAGGACATCACAGGCCGATTTACGCGTTATGTGATGTAGCATGAAACTTGCGCGCGTCGATATCAGAGCGTTTCGTGAGTGGTATGGCTATACCATCACTTTTCCCCCTAGGATTAGGTATTTTGGCGGCCAGAACGAAAAAAGGAACTGTTGCGGCAATGCTTGTGATCAATTTGAAGAGCATTGGATAGCAAATGTGGAGGAGCACAAATATCATCGAGTACGTGCGCCCGACTTAAATAAATGTCGGGATTATGATGGCACCACGTTTAGGAACAAACCGGATGACGATCAAACTGATGAAGTACATTCGGATCACTGGCATCGAAACAGGTATCGGTGAAGAGTTTCGCGAAAGAGTTTAGACTCACCAGCTGGATTCAACCGAGAGCACCATTTGATGGTGCAATTTTTTTTTTGGTTCCATTGGGGTAATGTACACGATCTAGACTAGGTATGGTGCAATTTTGCCTCCAGTGGTCCATACGGATGTTGCCGCATCATCGATCATCGATCATCCTTCTCTCTCCATACTTATGTTAGCGTTTCGTTACGCAAGTTAATTGTCACATTTCCACACGTCAGACGCCGGTTATATGTGATTTTACTTCCCTCAGTGTCCAGTAGTATCTCGACGTTTTGTCAGTCATGGACTTGTATCGCATGTAGTACGCACACCGGCTCTTGGAGGTACGCACGATGACCGTCACCCTCTATCACCTTCTCAGCTGTTCCCGTAGTCGGGTCACGCATACCGCTGTTTCTGCTCCACAGACAAGCTTGCTGCTACAAGGGAGAGCTTGGCCCGCACTGGATCCAACTCGACTTATGACAAGGCATGTCTTCACCTTACCGAAGCAGAGGCTGCAAGACGCGTCCGTGCCGACGAAAAGTTTATCGTCAGGCTCTGCGCAGCTGGAAGGACAACGAAGGCACTTTGCGTCACGCGCGCAGGATATGCGATCTCGTGAGCGCTTCTTTCCCCGACAGGTAAGTCACCCTGGCGCCGAGGATGGCGCACGCACGCGACGCGCGATTGACCGTCGGACAGCCCACACGTGACCCCAGAGTAAATAGCCCGAGTCTTGCATGCGCTGCAGGTGACGCTCTCTCCCCCGCTCGGATCATCCCTCCTTCTCATCTCTCACGACCAGGGACGGATCACCAACGTGCACGACGTTTCCCACTTGGCACCTTACTTTTTCGTCGCCCCGGATTACGCGACGCCCGAGGCGCAGTCGATGGTCGAGTCGCTATCAAGCGGGGATTATCATACGTTTCCGGATCCTTTCTTATTTTCTTGTTTCTGTTTGACAGAAGGACATGATGCAGGTCGCGCGCTCGACGTCACCCTCCAACAGCTCGAAGCTGAGATCGAGATCGAGAACGCGGATGCAGAGACAAACGCACGACGCATAGCCGATCTCGTGCACACTGCTTGCGACGCGTCCGAGCTCAAGCAGAAACATTTCATGACGGCACTTCGGCACGCGTTAACTGCGATGAAGCTCAGTCCTCTCCTTTTTTCCATTTTCATTCCTCGTTCCTTTCTCCTCCTTTTCACACAGGTTGGACCCACGCTCGCTGAAACGATCGACATTCTTGGGCGAGATCGAACGGTCACGCGACTCAGATACGCTCTCGTCGCGAACAATATTCATCATTGATCCTATCCATCACGTGAATCTATTCTACATACAAAATGTACGCGTAAAAAAACCATGCGTCCGTTCTACACGACGGGCGCGCCGACGAATGCAAGCCTCTCTCTCTTTTGTCCTTGTCTTGACGTGCCCGACCCCCAACCCAATCTGGCTCGATGCGATCGCAGCTCTCGCAAATTCTCCCACCCGCCATTGGAATTTGGGATGGGCACGAGGATTTGGTTAGGCGAATGCCGGACCTACCTGGAGAGACTATTTTTGTTATTGCGAGTCACGCCGCCGCCGCTCACGCGTGCTACATAATTTTGCTTGTGATGGATTTTTCTTCTTGGTCATGGGCCTTTGCAAAGGTCTTGTCACAAGTCTCTTTAATGGGCTTGTGTTTAGATCGTCGCCGGGCGACATCGTGATGATACGTCCCTCCGAGTGTTTCAACATTCTATCAGAGTCTGCGAATCGTGCTCACCCCGCAGGCAGAACATCATGCGCTTGCGAGGGGTCTTGGATCTGACACGACTGCGAGGGGAAACAGTCTTAGTCAAGGAGTGCCAGCGATCGAGCGGTTGTTTTGCAGCGACGAATACAATTAGATGATCACACGGTGTGACTCCCTCCATGACTCGGAGGTAAGCCAACGACTGCATGAAAGAAGACTGGGCATTGATCGCGCCAGTGGGATCGCCGGTGTCGGACGCAACGTCCGAGGCAGTTAATGAAGGAATATTTCGAGTTCGTATGTGGTACCGATGATTGCCTAGCTAAGATTTTCAGGGACTGCGCGGCTACGAGGCATTTTAGGGACTGCGAGGTGACATTTTATGGTAGGGTGTGGTGGCAGGTCGTAACTCTACAATCAAAAGTCATGTGCGAAAAACACTGGTATGTAGTATGTATCCAGCATTACGAATCCATCGGCCTATAAAGCTCTGCGAATCCAACACGTGGTGACTTGCTGTTGAAATCAAACACGGTATAGAACCGCTCGAGAAATATGGTCCCGATCGACCAGAATCCTAGTCGGGTTCACCGGTCAGCACGGGAAGAGAAAAAGCTGCTTAGAAGAATCTCACCAGCATACTTTTCCGCAGTCGCAATTCCACTAAAGCAACTATCCGACTCAGACTCAACCGGTCCCTTGTTGAGGACGTGGGCAGGCATTACAAACGGCCTTCCACCAATGGTAAAAGTCATGGAAGGAAAAGTACTGCATGGAACTACAGAGAGTCAATCAAAGGTCCCAAAATCTAGCGAAACTTACCGGTGTAATAAATACCCATGCCCCAGCTAGCAAATAACCCACCGCCAGCTGCCCGATGTAGAGCCAAAACTCGCCGCGGATCACCAATAATCAAGTCGGCCCCAGTGTCAATGACGGCGGGTATATCTGTCACAACTATTTCTCCGTCGACTTTAATGTTATCGATCTTCACTTGCCAGAGAACCTGAAAGGGAGATCTAAGTATGCATCCATTACCGCCTGGCGTTTGCGCTCACCGGATTTGTTACAGGGGTGTAAACGAGGGTGCTTGGCATGTAATATTCCTCGTTCGTTCCACCGATGTACAGCTCGCCTCCAAAAGAGGAGAGCGTGAGTGAAAACACTGGTTCAGATAGCTTTCCTTCTTTAAAGAGCGTGTGAAGCAGGGGGCTCTGGCCTTGAAAATGTGAGTAAGGCGGGAAAGCTAATCCCAAGATACCATCTGGAGGAAACTTAGATGCTCCTATGACTGAAGGGCATGTTGTTGCGGCACCGATGGTCTGAATGTCTGCCTATTCATTGGTCAGAAGTTGTGATGTTCGCAAACAGTAAACACATACGGTAAAACCAGCAATGGTTACATTGTCCGTGTATTGTTTACCACTGACAAGCCTACCATCTGAAAATGGTATCTCAAAATTTGCATTGAGGTCCACCGTTAGATGGGATGATGTGGGATCCCAGAGGGCAGGGTGGCTTCTGCAGTTCTTATCACCGGTTACGGCTGGAACAAAGAGATCGCTTGATCGTCGGATAAGACGAGAGAGTGGATGGTACTGACGGAAAACACTTACCTAGAACCAGTGTTGAACTGAACTGAGGTGGCGACTAGAGTGAGTGGGTGTCACGAATGTACGGAAAAACTTACCAGTGAAGGACGTGGGAGGAGTGCCGATCCAAATGGTCCCATACCATATTCCATCCACGTGTTTTATCAAATCAACGCCAGCTCCGTGCCCGTCCTGTTGTACAGCAGAAGGATGCGGTATTCCCGTGTTCCATTCGGGGTCATCCAACTCACTTGGCTCACGGATGATCTTGCTAAAAAGGTCTAAGCAAAAACGATGCCTGAGGACATTACAGGTCGATTTACGCGTTATGTGATGTAGCATGAAACTTGCGCGCGTCGGTATCAGAGCGTTTCGTGAGTGGTATGGCTATACCATCACTTTTCCCCCTAGGATTAGGTATTTGGGTGGCCAGAACGAATATAGCCACTGTGATGGCAGCGATTGTGATCAATTTGAAGAGCATTGGGTAGCAAATGTGGAGGAGCACAAATACCATCAAGTACGTGCGCCTGACTTAAATAAATGTCGGGATGGCACCACGTCTAGGAACCAACCGGATAACAACGAAACTGGTAAAGTACGTGCGGATCATCGAAACAGGTATCGGTGAAGAGTTTAGCGAAAGAGTCCAGACTCGCCAGCTGAATTCAACCGAGAGCACCCTTGATGGTGCATGTCACCAAGTTTGCCTCCAGTGCAAGGCGGAGCGGGCGATGGTTGAGTCTGTGCTGCCATAGGCTATATATTGCTTTCGATCAATGCAATTGTTTTTCGGTTATTGTACCGGGTAGCCGAAGGGTGTTTTGAGTTGAGAGGAGTGCGAGTGAATCGGAGCTGGGTCAGAGGAGTGGCAGGGGTCCATACGGATGTTGCCGGGTTAAGTTGTAACTTGTCGCCGGTCGTCATCGATAATGATCGATTCATCGATCATCCCTTCTCTCTCCATACTTATGTTAGCGTTTCGTTGCGGAAGCAAGTTAGTTGTCACATTTACACACGTCAGCGGCTCAAACAAGTGGGTTTAGAAGACCGTACTCTGGATAGTGGGCTCCAGTAGGATCTTGTATGGCATTTTTGTAGCCTCAGTCCGCTAAACGAGCAGATAGCAACACACCAGACAAATGAGCCCAGGTGCATGTGTGCAATGGTATATATGTTCCAGCCAGCACAAGCACATCATATCCGCATATCATGGTCGCACGCTCGCTGAAACGATCGACATTCTTCAAGGGGCGAGATCAAACGGTGACCCACGCAACTCAGGCACGCTCTTGTCGCGAACAATATTCAGTATTCATCCTTGACCCCTCCGAACGTGTCTCGCGCGAATCTATTCTACATATAGTATGTACACGTAAAAAACCATGCGTCCGTCCTGCACGACGAGCGCGACAACGAATGCAAGCCTCTCTTTTGCCCTCGTCGTGACATACACGATCTGGCTCGATGCGATCCAATCCGAGTTGCTTGCGTAGCTCTCCGCAGCGCACCAACAGCCCCCACAAATTCTCCCCCACCCGCCATTATCCACCGTGCTCGCCAACTTGCGCGACGGCCGTCGGAATACTGTGGTTGAGCCACGTCTTGTGTACCTCTTCCGACCATCCCCATTGACGCATGTCTGACTTTCCTGAAAAACGCACTGACCGTCACACCACTCGGCGAATGTCCCGATTGCAATACCTGGTTCCCTCACAATGAACTATGTAGTGTGGTGCCACCCCAGCCGGCCAAAACACTATTTGTACCTCCCTCCGAGAGAGCGCGCAGCCACTTAGAAACGATCGGGTAAGAACGGAAGGAGGGATCAGAACTCTTCTGCGAAAAACAGTGGTATGTATGTAGTATGTATCCAGAATTACCAAGTTATCGAAGCTCTGCGAATCCAACTCGCGGTGACTCGCTGTTGAAATCAAACACGGTATAGAACTGCTGTAGAAAGATGGTCCCGATCGACCAGAATCCTAGTCGGGTTCACCGGTCAGCATGGGAAGAGAATTTCAATCCTGCTCAGAAGAATCTCACCAGCATACTTTTCCGCAGTCGCAACTGCGCTAAAGCAACTATCCGACTCAAACTTAACCGGTCCCTTGTTGAGGACGTGGGCAGGCATTACAAACGGCCTTCCACCAATGGTAAAAGTCATGGAAGGAAAAGAACTGCATGGAACTACAGAGAGTC
>JBBPPB010000103.1:0-22024 GCA_038091755.1 Leccinum pallidistipes | reverse complement strand
GGGGGCATCGAACTCGACCTCGAGCAACGACGAGGGCTCATGGGGTGATCGAGGTGAAGGGTGGCAATATTCCAGTGTAGGCGGTGCGGACGAGTCCCAGACAGAAAAGAGCGTGTTTGACTCTGGGAAATCGTGTATCGAGAGCGCCTGCGGGGATGGGGGATCCCAGCTCGGGGAAAGTGGCGAGAGAGGAAGCTGGGCAAAATGTGGCGATGGGTGCTTTGATGGACTAGGATAAGACTCGTCGTTGTCGTATTCCTCCTCGATCTCCTCGACTTGATGATCATAGTAAAATGGCATGTCGAGGTCAGCATCGGGCAGATTGAGGGTCGGAAGTGGCACCGTCGGTGGCGGGGTGAGCGGCTTTTGCGAAGCCAAGTCCTTCCGACGCATGACGGGCGGGGAGTCGAGAATGCCGACGAGATGGGTAGAATACAGCGGTGCAAATTCGCCGGCTTCTTCTGCTTCTGACAGAGGAATGGTGGATTTTGAGGGAGAAGAACTCGACGGCGAACAGGGGTATACTTTGAAAGAATCGGTGCACTTTCGTTCGACGGTGTACACGCGAAGGTCCCAGGTAAGGTGTAATGTCTCGCAGTTCACCTTCGAGGGTATGCCATCCTTTGGGTAAATCCGGAGGGTCGATATCATAGAAGGCAACACGTTGAGTGTACCGAGAGTTGGGCAGGACGGAACAGAAGTGGTTCAGGTGGGATATCGCTTCCTGCAGTGTGAGTAACGCCCTGGAGGACAAACGAAATTGGTATCCACATCAACGAACGAACGTAAAAGATCGCAGCCAGTGCCAGCCACTTACCCTGTAAATTCGACTCTAAATTTGCAAGGTTCAAACTCGTCGTCCGCTTCCGACTCGGGTGGGCTAGGAATTGTACTGTGCAACCATGTCCCTTTCTGATCGCTCGAATTGAGCGATTCGAGCGTCGTCGATTCCACCACTCTCGAACATGAGGATCAAGGAGCTACGCTTTCTTCTTGCGCGACCCCGACTCTGTAGCCAGCTCGCCATGCTGTTTGGGACTCTTCGAACCCAGATCCCCAGATAACATTGATAGATACACACCGATAGATGTAATGGGATTGGTGTTAGTCCATCTCGAACTCTACGCAAACACGATAGCTGTCCGAGGATGTCAGTCTAGAGTATGAACGATCACCCAATCACGAATGATCAACGCACCCAACGGCGACATCATTTGACCATACTGAACGCCCATGACAACGCAACCAACCATAACACTCGGGATCAATATGGAACCCTACATCCAGAAAGGAACACGTTCGTTTTCAGGAACGGGGTCAACGAAGTGGTTTTCCTTGGCGTTGGCCAATTCAGCGTGTCCAAAGGCGGTTTTTGGAAGCGCTCGGTGATGGAAGAGGTCGTGGTTCGGATAGCAAAATAGGTGGATTTCCGGTTACACGCCACCTCGGCAAAGCTCGTGGAGAGGAGCATCGAGGTACCGGGCCAAACCTAACGGTGGAAGTGAGTGAAAATGATCATTGTGAAGACGAGAAAAAGAGCGTACCAGCCAGTACCTAGGAGATGGGTCACTGAGCGACCTCCTGTCTCAAAGCCAAGTATACTACGGCGCATTGAACTTCCTAAATAAAAAAATTAGCAAGTGAACGAGATTAGCACAAGCGAGGCGTGACTCACACGAATGCTCGAGAAGGCCACGTAGACACCTGCTGCCATGAACACGGACGCGATCGTGTCCTCGAATGCGGCGAAAGTTTTGGAGAACTCCGCAAGAGATGTGGTCGCTGATCATATCATAGCAACTGCTCTGGCGTTATTTTATATCGTTTGTGATATATCATGGGCGTGAAAGTAGATTGCTGTAGACTCCGAGTCATCATGTGGATCAGTTAATGGGAAAAGCAAAAAAATAAGATCGGGTAAGTATGGGATAACAATCGTTGGAAGAACTCGGGGGCTCCCGGAGCGAACTAATCAACATCACGTGAGGTGACAAACACGACTGTCCCGGTCCGAACTGTGAGTCACGTGCCCTCACTACAATGCATGCATCCTTCTTCATCCTCAACGCAACCTTCAATCCTCTTTAGGTACGCTACACATTCAAGCCACGCCTGCCCACATCCGGCAGACTCAAGGTGATGAAGGACAGGACACCCATATACAAGTTCGCTAAAGACATGTCTCCTGTTTTCTCTCTACAACTTCACCATCATTGCCCTTACTCCCACTACCAGAGGGTCTGCTGCCACTAGGGCACAGCCGCAGCCGGCCGGCGAGCCATTTGTTTAAGGTTTTATCAAAAATGGTGCTAGCGCGTGCAGCCGAGAAGACAGAGATGAGTTCTTGAGATGACATGCGGTCGTGCTCGGGGATGTTAGTATGGTCGCAAAATTGGGTGAAGCGCAGAAGGCCGGCGCCATAGTTGCTGTGGGTGTCCTGATCCAGAGAACGGATCTGTGGAAAGAGATGAGATGAGGACAAAGATGGGATGGAGCGAGAGTACTTGGAACAATTTGAAAACAACGTTGTCAGGGAAATTGGCTTCGAGGTCCCACTGCCATTCCTGGCTTCAGGCTGCAGGAGTGGTCCAAAGGAGAAGCCGATCTGCGGTGAACACGTTGGGACGGTGAAGTGAGGGGGTGATGTAAGAGGAACCAATGGGACGCCGTGGGGCGCGACGAGAACGAGTCTGACTCGGAGACGATGCGGTGACAGCCTGACGGGTGTCGTTCTGGTAAGCTGGGACGTGAGACCAGAAGGCAGCGGCCGCGGCTGGAATGTCAACATCCGCCATAAATTCGTGAAAGGTATTGGAGAGTTGGTTTGACATGGGGAATGAACCAGGAACGATGGCTGTGGGGAGGGACAGAGGCGAGGCGAGGAGTAGAGAATGGTCGTCAAAGAGACCACGGGAAATGGGGTCCGCGAGATTGGTCTCCGAAGAACGTATATGAGAGTGATGGAGTTCGATGTAAGTGGAAATTTAGAGCGTTTCATGGCAATCGTTAACCATGTGATTACGGCTGCGTCCATTCTGAAAGGCGTGGATAGCGCCCTCATTATCACTCCTTGATAGAGATGTCTGTGGAGCGAACATCCATTTGAGCGAGTAGGCCGATTGCCAGTTCAATGGCAACGGTTCCACCTGGTCTTCCAGGTGATATCAGTCAGGGTGCCTTCTGCAGTATCAACACGGCAGCAAAGTCAGAATAGATTGATCACAAACCTCGTCGTAGTTGAACTGATCGTCAGCCGTAAGCGTCGTGGGCGGGAGCTCAACATGTGCTTTATCTGGCTGTGCACTCGATCCTGTGAGACGTGAGGTCGACTATGCGCAATGGATAACAAAAGACGCGAACCATCCAGCTTGCGAGACTCGACGCCCATCATGTGAGCTGGTCTGCTAAGCGAGTCCAAGAGACCATAGTCGTTTTGGCGAACGTGCTAAAGTCTCTTCTTTGACTCGGGAATTGCCGCCTTGCCAGTGTTATCCCGATTCAGAATAGCCGTGTCGGGCCGTCGGCCTGAAAACGAAGCGAAAAAACCTCGAGCATGAGCAGTTACTTGGACCGACAAATTCACCTGGACAGACCAGCCAAACCAGACTCAGAGTTGAGTCCAGCTTGAAGCTAACGATGGTCCAGGTATGAGATGCAGACGGGAGTACGGTCAAGAACCTTCAAGCCTATTTCAAGTTTCGAAATCTCTCGAAATACTGAACGCCTTGGGAGTTACCCATATGTAAGTCACCGTATTCGTTTGTCCGCCCCCGCCTCGCCTTCCACTTGGATATGCCTGAATTATCACCGCAGGCATGCAATTTCATTTTCACTCACTATCTTGCAGCGCCTGCATAAGAGATCAGAAAGAGGCATTCTCTGTCAGGCCCCGCTTCCCTGATCACTCCAAATACCTCATTGGACGTGGAGGACAACGAAGTTATTTAGGTTTCTTCAAAATTCATCGTGTTCAAGCAACCAACAGGTCTTACGCTGGGCGGAGCCCCGTATGCTCGTGTCCCGTTCTCGAGCGGAATATCAATAGCCATTGAGATAGTGGATGCTCTGAACATAAATCGAGTACGGGAGACCCCGCCAAAGAGGTAGAATAGCTCCCATATTCTCTCAGAGCCAGAGCAGCATTGAAATCAACTCTCATACCGACCACTTCATTCGACAGGCTCTAATGCAGGGTGGTAAAGTCCTCGTACATTGTAACGGTGAGCCGACTGTTGAACTGTCATGTATTTTCAACATTGATGATACCCGTTAGGCGGCATCTCGTTGTCTCCTGCGTTCGTGGTCATGTTCGTAATGCGGCATTGTCAATTGTCCTGGGAAGATGCTTTCCATTTGGTACAGAATCGCCGGTACTGTATATCACCAAATGGCTGTTTTTTGATGCAGATCAAGGTATAAAACTACGCCACCAATGAAGACTCCCTAATCTTTTCCTCGTTTCGTGCACAGGAATACGAATCTATACACAAGGCTAAGGTTGCGGTCCCTGCTACACCAATGCAACGAGCGGTGTCTCGTAGATAGAAGGAAGATTCCAGGTTTAATCTACTGTACTCTTGCCCTTGCACGTTCTAATGCGATTCTTAATAGAACAGAAGACCGTAAACGGGTACTTGTCCTTGACGAAGACGGCGACGACACACGATGATGACGACCGTGAAGTTTATGACATCATAACAAGATTACCTCTCGTTGCGTTGGTTGGTCTGGGATAATTATCATACGTATACATGATTCGGGTCTACCTATGTCGTGAGTATACTGCTTCAAGGGTATGAGTGTACAAAGAAAATAGCGTTGTTTGACTACAACGACTTGATCTTGACCTTGAATCCTTCTTGTTTCGCGTGCACGTCTACGACGCCTGTAAGTGTCCCTCTATGAATAACTTGGCAAACACGTTACCTTTGCGCTTTACGAAGGCCTCTATTGATATCCCTGCAAACACGGCAGCTGTCCCGGACCACTGACCCATGGTCAAATTATGGTTATACACCACTACTGACAAGATCATGGTGAACATTTTCCGGGTGAGAGTGATCGTCCTGCAAGCGAAACAAGATGCATCAGATAACAAGAGTAAACAGGGCATTAAAACTGACACTAATGTCAACGATCCAAAGTGCTGGAGCGTCTCGAAAATAAACAATTGCCCGAGCGCACCCGTGAGTGAGAACTGAACGAGCGGTACGACAATAGAAGGGTGTGACTTGATGAACTCGAAGGCGGCGGAAAACTCGCTCCGAGCACCAGATGAGGGATGCAGGACAGGAATATATGGTAGCGGGAGCGTTCCAAGGGCCGTAGTTAACACGGTACAGAATGCATCGATCTGAAACATCATTTGCTGCCCCGAGACTTCGTATCTGGAGATTTTTTGATCCTGCGTTGAGTTGACGGCGCCATCAAAGACTAGAGTGACCAGGAAGTAAGCGATACCCCAAGGGGACTGCGTTCCGTCGGTCATCGTCTTGGATTTCGTCTAGGAAAGCTTCTCGTTTCCAAAGAACATGAACACACTGATGCCGGTGGTCACCAATGCAATCACAAGGTACTTGTGAGGGGAAAATTTGCGTCGATAAAGGAGAAAGTTCATGAGCATGACGGGGACAAGCTTGCAGGACTTTCTGAGCACCATGGTAGGTATATGATATAAGAGAGCGCCGCGAAACCGAAGGGAGCTGCGAGAGCAATGAACCTAGAATACTGAAGGCAACTGAGGAGGAGGCCCTTGTTGTAAGAACGAACATCCGTAGCAGACGCATACTCCAGTTTGGAAAGGGCGGACAAGGAACTGAGGAAACTTTGGCATGTCCTAAATCATGCCGATTTAAACTTGTAGGTGGATTGTCCGTCAATATATTGGAATGGAACCGATACTGCAAGAGTGATGTCAGTTTCTGAACACCATACGACAAGCAGGAGAATGTACGTCGCTCTTGGGCGATGGCCCAAAGCTGTTGAATCACGGGTTAACCGACTCCGTTGGAACGACGGGACCACTCACAAGAATAATCGCGTACACGCCTGTAACGCATAGTCCGAGCCTATAGAATCGCGTTGAGCGAAGGACTGTAAGGGGAGAAAGCCTGGCCTTAGCAGAGACATCGGAATAAACCTGAGTGAAGCACCACATCGAGGTTATTCGAATAGCAATAGCACCCCCGAGAATTCCTGATCCTGGAGAGGACTACTGTCTTGGATAATTCCAGCTTCTCCCGGGGAGCAGAGAGTCGCATTTCTCCAAACTTTGCCCTCCACTCCCCTAATTGCGAAAGTATTTCCAGCTCTAAAATTGGCGACTGGCTGTAATTCACGCCCCATCATAACGTACAAACCCCACCTCTGCGACCGTAAGGTTATTAACATTCAAGGGGTGGTCCGGCGATACCGCAACGTTATATTTGGGCAATGTATCTTTGTTCCATCCTTGATGGTCCCAGAATACAGACGAGCAAATCCGATGAGAGCCTTGTCATTGACCTCGGGGTGGCGAGGGGGTGTCTCGGGAGTGCCAGGAATGTCTTCAGGAATCGCTGGGACCGTTATGTTCTCAAGTGTATCTGACGCTACTTCCTGGCGCGCTTCTCTGATTGCTCTTCCGCGCGTCCGTAGTTCCTCCGCTGTCAAGGGTTTGACCTTGTTCTCCTGGAGTTCTCTCCTACGAACAGCGGACATCTTACTGACATACGCAAAGACATAGGCGCCAGCTCCCGAGCTGGCTGAGTAGAGATCCCACTCTAAATTATTCTTTGGTTGGATGTCCTGGTCGAAGAGGTTCGGGTACAACATCCGGCGAGGAAGGCGGATTACTTGAGCGGTAGGGGGGGAAAGGGACGATGTTGGATTACACATGTTGAAAGCAACAGCTATTGATTGAAGATGAGCAAGAGAAGTTGTCGAGTGTCTTTCGAACGGAGCGAGTCGCGCGGTAAAAGTTTCAGATTCACTGGCAGCGCGGACCAAGCGCGGACACGATCTTTTTTCTCGGCTTTCCTGCCAGTGCAAGTACGTCAAGCATGTGCACTGATGGGCCGGCCTCGAGTACACAAAGATTGACGAGTTTACATAATAAGACTACATCATAGATGACCCATAGGTTTTCCAAGACAAAGTGTACGAAGAGCGGCTTCAAGGCGCGTCCTCGTAGATAGGCTTGCGACTAATAACTCTCTTCGTCTTCGGATCCAGGTAGTAGAAATCTCCCCACAGAACACGTCGTAGGTTGGTTTCCTTGAATCCGAGCTTGGCAGAGAGAGCTGGACGAACTTCCCCACACGGACTCAGCCCCACCTGTCTATGGCACGTTTGCTGCGACTTCTCCCTCATCTGCGTATTGATCCTTCTTTACTGCAAGCCGGCGGTCTCTCTCTTCCCTCCAACGGAGATAATCGATCATCGATCATGCGTTTCACTAGCGAAAAATTCTCCGTTGACCTGTTCCAGGCAAGGTGGTGATATGCTTCCACCGGAGCAAGCTTCAACTCCGTGATCAGCCTGTCAATTTCGTTGACCACGAGGATCGGACGCAGTTTGTCCTGCCATGCTTGTCTGAGCACAAGTATAGTCTATAGGGTGATTACTATGCAAAGGAGGGTGCCAGTTTGGTCTGCAGACGGGGCGACTCGCTTGAGTGCAAACTCCCTCAACTACATCAACGATTACGAATGCTCCGTCGTATATCCGGGATGCGGTAGATGCCTCTGTAGAAAACTCTACGTGCCAAGGAGATAATATATGATTTCTGAGGAATTCCTGGAGTGATTAATATTGTTATGATACACATCCCGTCCCAACTAGATACTACATACGATCATCGCGTTCCTTGACTTGGAACTTCAGCGAAACGGAGCTGCTTTCCATCGTGAAAACGCGTTCAATCTCATCCTTGCGACTATCCAGATATCGCAGCTTCCCCGCCATCCTGGGTGACATGATGTTGTTTGCTGCCAGGAGCACGTCCATCAGTGTGGTCTTTCCATGGTCTACATGACCGAGCATCAACCGGGTCGGGGACTTCGGAACTTATCTGGTGGCTCGTCATCCGAGGGTATGGTCCTACAGATCGATATCCCCGTGCACAAAATTATTTAGAGGAATCAAGTCGGAGCAAATGACTCGTCGGTGTTACTGGTGCCGAAGGTACGACTCGAATTCATCCATCTTCCCGATCAAGACTAGCTTTCCAAAATCGGGAACTCCAACGGTCTTCTGCCATGAGGTCATCATGCCGCCAAAGCAATTCTTGAATCCAATGCTCGAGTTTGGTGAGTTGGCCAAGTGTCAAAGGAGGGATGATCAACTAAAGGCTAGATATTCCACGGAGTTCATAATGCGTAGCGGAGGTCCGACATGCGTGGTCACGACAACCATCAAGAGCATCACCACACTGGTGAGTTCGGTAGGTGGGACATTATAATCGCTTGGCTCCCAGAGTACGCATCGATGTTCATGATGTGCGCGATGTCAATATCTGCTTGTATCTTCCGAAGAATGGGTGCGGATGGATTAACCATACCTGAGGCTCTCTCCAATACCATCCACTGAACGGTCTTCTTCCATTTGCTAATTAGTCATGACATCAGTGGCAGATTCCCAGTGAATTATGTGAATATGTACCTGTTGTCCCCCGCGCCAAGGAACCCACTGATTATAGTACATGGGATCCGCCGCTGGTCTCGTACGACTGGCGGTGCTTCAAGGGGAGAAATGTCATGCTCGATGAGCGTCCTGCGCTGTGTGATAAGTCGCCGCAATGTGGTTGGGGATCAAACCGGACTCCAGCCTACGGTAATCATCGTCGTTCCATGTCAAGAACTGTGTTCGAACTCCGATCAAATACTTATGACGCGTAGTGATCACCCCCGAAGTTCGATACTTTGAGACTTGACAGATCTCAAAGGTGCCAGCAGTCGTTCATTTGCGTTCACCTTCACCTTCCCTTTCCACCCTCGGTCCATGGCAGCGCTTAATCTCAGTGACGAGGCCTTGACAAATCTCTCGAATGGCATCTGCGTACGTGAAAGGAGAATAAGTCATCTCATTATCTGAATGTTTGGTTTAGAACAGGACAGAAAGAATGGAGAAGAGCGCAATACTGATAGGTTTCCGGAGGCGTCGAAGCCTTACCCGACATCATTTAGCCGAGCTGCTACGCTGAGAGCCTCTGAGAAGTTGGAGATTTGAAGATAAATATTGTAGATGGCGAGAGAAAAGCGACATTGTCTGGAAGTGGTAGAGTTGCGTATCTGAAGAGGTCTTGAGATAGGACACATGATGTGCATTATTACTAACCGGCCCATGTGCGTGCGTCCGAACGTGTTGACGTCAATCAATCGTGCTATTTGATCCACCGTTTCGAACTCCACAAAGAGATCCACGGGATCTGGTTCAGCGTCATGACCGAGGAAGAATTCGGTGCATCCCAGCGCGAGCGCGCGTAAATCGTCGATAGTCAAAGGGATCTCCCCAGGTTCGGATTTAGGAGGAGCATACATAGTATGTCCGCATATTACCACCAACGTGACATGTCGGACCATTTGCTGCTAAACCATGTCTTCGACTTGGTCCCGATCAAAACTGTGGTGAGTCTGGGAGTCTCGATGTGAATATAATCACACGCTTACCTAGAGCTCGAATGTCGCCCTGGGAACGAATATGCGGCGGTGGCTTGATGGTCATTACAGACCACCAAAGGGAAGTCAAATGCCTGCAGGTAACTCGACGCCATCCAGAGCTCAGAGCAGTGGAACGCCGCTATACACGTTGCTGCGATGGCGCATGCTTGGGGAACCATGTGACCACACAGGAGGTCGACGGGCGGACAGTTGGTGCAGACCTTGTCGCCCGAGGCAGCTATGTCATCATCCCGCGAATTTTCGCTTGCTGGACCCATGGACGTAGTGTCATTCCTTTCAAAGGTCGAAGGCAAAAATCGGATTAACGGGGGCTTTCAACATCGCGTCCGAAATGCGGGCCAATGAGAGGATCGCGATATGAGTCTACAGATAGCATTCTAGAGAACGAAGTCGCGATCCCAAAGTTGTCCCAAAGCGTAAACTCGCAGCTTTATACTGTTCCTTGACGCGGCATAATCGGCCAAGTACATACTACTGCGAGCATAAAAAGCTCTCGTTCGGTCAAGGGAGAACAACGTTTCGATCTATACTTTGCAATGTCCATTGGTATGATATGCCGCGTCTTGCACCATTATAAATTGGATGCAAAGGCTTCCAGACTCCAGAGAAGGCTGTTGACAGACAGTCCGTGGAGTGGATATTTCCACCAAGCGGCTAGACGGCTTCATTATCAATATTGCCACTTTGACGCCACCAATATTCGCACTCACGACCCATCTTCTCCGTGCCTCGACGATCTCCTACACGCCATTGTTGGCATGCCCGTTGCACAGCGGACACCACGCCTCCTACGGACGGATGCGAAGGGCAGAGAGTACTTCAAATTGGGCTGTAATTAGTTAAAACTCATAGTTCTTGGCTCTCACCCATTTCTCATCCCTACGGCAACGAGGACATTGTGGAAAGAAAGAAATACTGCGGCACTCGTTCACCGCGGTGCGTAACGTACGCCAGTGTCGAATATGTACAGCTTCATTCCCGTCCTTCTTCATCGTGTGCGGTGACGGGCGTGGTGAGAGAGTCGCTTTGAAAATGTGGCAGTAACGTTTGACTGCAATGTCCCCAATTGGCCCTGTTCATGCGGATTACTAGTCTTCACAACAGGACGATCAATGTACGTACCTTTGGGAATAATCCAGGCATTTTCTGAATCAGTCTCAGAGAAATCTTTGCGCGTATACGTGCAATTAACCCCTACCAACTGTCGTTGACATCGTTTATAACGTACGTGTATCGAGCTATCGCGCATGTCGTCAAGGAAGCTCGTCTGAAGTTGGTGTAGAAGCGCTAAGCTATTGGGAATTAGAGGGATGGAACCCCGCTTCAGGGATTTTGACTCACAAGGAAAGGGAAGGATCAAATCCTGACCAATTTGGGTCAATCAGGGTTAGAATCAGACACCGGGCGTCCGGTGATACCAGAACCCTTGTCATGATCAAATTGCTGCTCCACAGACGCATTGCTGCGTTGCCTTCCCACCTAATTGCCAGCGATGACACGACATGGCGGCTGACCGCACGGCGAAGGACTCTAGAACAGTTCATAAATGAAGCGCGGGGGGAAGGATGAAATAGTGGAACCAAGATACCTGCGAAGGAAGGAATCGAGCTGGAGCCGGACAGTAGCATACATACATCAACCGTGACTGGTGCCTCGAACTTCCAGAGCGATGGCGCCAATTTGGGATCATCACGTCTCAACGTGTCAATTGCTGGAGCCGGGAAGGAGAGAGAGAGGGGATACTAGTAGGCTTGATCCATGAGGGCGTGGAAGAAGACGACGGGGAAAGGTAACAACTCACTGCGATCACTCGAGAATAGTATGTGTGGTGGGTTTCATTGAACAGGGTATCCTGGAAGCACCTATAGACAATCAGCGCGTGTGATGTTTATCGTTTAATTTCGGTCAGGACACAAAAATGACCAACGTTAGGTTAGATCCGCCTGTCATCGTCGACTCATTCTCGCTACAGCGCGGCAAAGGCCCTGGGCGGGCTCAAAACTCTATCAACACCGTCATTGCGTCTTTTGCGAGTCTATCTGTTTCAACAATGTGTGACTCTGCCCGTCGAGTCATCTTTCCCGCCACATGAACACCCCCACAATCGCTGCGGCCAGACCGAACGCGATCGTTGCAATGCTATGCCATACAAGGATCCCGACGAAGCTGAGCACCCCGTCGGCCATCCAAAGTGTCGCGAGCATCATCGAGCTCATGGCGAAAATGATATCTCACTTGATGAACTCGTGCGTGCCGTGTGACAGGGATGCTGTTGCCGTACTGATCACGTTCGCAATATTGATCGGTACGAAGAGCGTTCGCAGGGCTTCGATGTCAGGGAAGAGAGGCCAGACGTAGACAGCGTGGAGAAGTGCAGAGAAGACAAAGGTGAGGGCGAGGACGGCCATCGACGGTAGGGTGACCTGAGCGGACGTTGGGTAAAGATGGAAGGAGTCTATATGCGAGGGTGGCGAGGGCGACGAGGAAGGGAAAGCCTTGCCAGATAGCGGTCAGCGGTGGGTCGACAGAATGGAGCATGAGGGCCGTAGGGAGAACGTAGCCGACGGGGAATCCAAAGAGAAGGGATCCAGCGTTGACTGGGCTGATTTTTGAGGGTGGGTTTGGGGTATGACTGGGCCGGATAGAAGCGGCGCCAGTGATGACGAAGAGGAGGGAGTAGATGGGTATGATGATGCCCATGGAGAAGAGCTGGAAGAGGACGCCGACGGGGGTGGGCACGCCGAGAACGAGAGGGCGGCGGTCGCGAGCGGCTTCGATCAAGGGGATTAGCGTGATGATACCGATGGCGGGAAAGAGGATGCAGCAAGGAGGGGATACTAGTAGGCTTGATCCATGAAGGCGTGGAAGAAGACGACGATGCCGCAGAGGATTTCGTCGATCTGGAGGTTGCCGGTGTATTTCAGGCGATATATGTGCGGGGCGAGGTCGGGGTGGCATACGGCAGAGATATGGCTTTGGGGTCCATTTTTTACGAGAGATTGGTGGAGAATGAGTCGGAAGGCAGAGAAGGCGAGGAAGGTGAAGAGGGTGAAGGGGAGTAACAAGTCTGGTCAGGATGTCGCTGCAAGCAAAAAGGACAACACGCACGAGTGAGCAACTTCTTGAACTTGAAGGCCATATCGATGTCAGAGACGAATTGTGGTATTAGCCGAATAATAAGATATATTCTGGAATGAAGACAACGTCGATGTTCCCGCGTTTCTTACGTGCTGTTGCCCACTTGACAGAGTCGCACGCATGTACGCATAGGTAATTGTGCAAACACTTGGCCAAGGCTTGGGACGATACACTGGCGACGCAAGGTGCGTTGACTGACAAGACAGCTCTTCGTTTACCCGGAGGTTCCGAGACGGCTCAGTCAGAGAACATCTTCCATCATCATATCATGATCAGCGAGAGCGCTGCTTCCTGGACCTTGGAGTAAGTCCGAGTGACTTGTCCAGTATCTTGCGCTCTTGTCGACCCTCGACTGATTCACGCCAAGAAGTTACCGATAGCTCAACTGTGGTGGTGGTACCGAGCCAACCGGAAGGAGGCAGTTGAGTCCAAGGTTCAGGAGAAGAGGCCCTGTAATACACAACTTTGCTACACAACATGTTGGGAATTGTTATAGTTTTTGTCATTTCGCTGATAGCTAGCTCCGAAAGTGAGATACTACACCCTTGTCTAGAGAAGTGAATACAACCGAGTTCGATAACGCAGGACTATTGGACATCGACTATCCGCACGCTGTCCATCAACTCCTTCAACGGTGTCTTTGCCCGGATCTGAACCTTGATGAAACTGTCCGTTGCGACACGTTTATACAGCACGCGCCCCTCCGAAGCAAGTAACAGCGCACCGAACGGCTGTTTCAGTCGAACGACAAGCCGTAATGCACGCATGGCTAGATCAAACTGAGGAGCCCCACCGAAGAAATCCTTGTCCAGAAGGGGATCGATCCAGGGATGGATAAGCATTAAGCCGTGCATTCCGACCAAGTCGTCGTTGGTCTCGATGCGTATGTCACCGAGGACGGGCGTAGTGGCATGATAAACATGAATGACCGAGTCCGATCCAGGTTTCGCGGTGATAGCGGTAAGGGATGTCAGGGAGAAAACAAATCCGGGAAGGCGGAGTCGACCAGTCATGATCGAAAGTGGGGGAAGGTCATATAGTCGCTCATACAACTGAACGGCAAGCAAGGGGTCGGGCAAGGATGATTGCAAGGCTATGATCATCCTGTCCATCTCGGCGGTCTTGATCGGCTGTGGAACATGAGGGGGCTCGATCCGGTGATAGACAGTGAGGTCGGCAGGGAGGTAGCTATTGGCACTGCTACTCGAGTTTCCAGCCCGAGTCCAGGAGAGAAGTGTGACGTTATCCGACTGGGTCAAGATGTACTCCAGAAGACGACGGACGGCTCGCGTGCCCTCCCCATATATGACCGGGAGTGAGACATCAAAGATACCGAACAAGCAATATGCGGGATCTTCTACCCGCGTCGTCTCGTGTGTATCTCAGTTTAGCTCTGATATCCACGTGCGGTTGAAGATCCGAGTCGTGTTGAACGTGGCTGAGAACCGCCGCCAAGCGTTCGATCAATGTCCATTGAAGGTCAGAACACTTCAGCGCTCCGAGTCAGCGGTATCCTAGGCGTGCGGTGCGTACACTGCTTGCAACGTATGCTCGCGATGCATCTGTCCTTATTTCTTGAAGACCAGTTTTATGGCTTGACTTGTCACAAGCGACGGCAGTCCACAGTTCGTGCCCTGCAACACCACGGCGGCGCGATCGCCCCAATTGACGGCCGCGGGCGCGGCAGGGTCCGAGATGTACACCGTCTGCAGAGACGTCATGATCTGCTTGCGTTTCGCCTTGCGGTAAGGCAGCGCGATCGGCAGTCCCAACGGCGTCGTCCACACTACCGTCGCCATCTGCTCCTTGCGTACGCGGGCCTCGACGGTGTCAGCCTTGGCATTGGCATTGGCACGTTGGGGTTTGAGGATCTCGGGAAGACGTTCTTTGGGAACGCCTTTGGTGATGAGCTTGGCACAGAGGTTGAGCCAATTTTGGATGGCTTTGGCACCCGAGAAGAGGTCGCCGATGCAGTGGAGAACGTTCTTTGCAAGGTAGGCAGAGGTCGTCCAACAAAGTTCCTCGGGTATGTCGCCCCGATCTTTCAGCTGCTTCTCGATCTGGTCGCGAGCTCCGATATAAGTCACGCCGTACACCGTCGTCATGACCTGAATTCAGTAAAAAGGCCGGTGGTCAACGTCCAACGACGTGGACAAGAAAAGGGCAGGGTACGCACCATCTACTTAACCACCTTGCGAGAGATCTTGCCCAACAAGAGTTGAGCGACCTTTTCGCCATTGTCTGCGTCTCTCTGCACGATCTTTTCGACCATGTTGGCGACGTAAGTGTACACGTTCGACGGTCGATCTGTGACAGCCAGGTTGACCTGTGCAGCACCCTTGCCGTCGCCTCCGAGAGCAGCGTAGTGTTGTAGACCATTACACGTGCCGTCCTGGTGAACAGGAGGAGCTGACATGTATGCGTGAGGATCCCCCGATTCGAGCGCTGCGCGGAATTCCATGCAAGTAGCTAGATATTGCCATGGATCGTCCGCCTTGGTCCACCACCGTTGACCCTATCCAATGATCAGTGAACGACACGGAAACGAAGAAATCGATGAACCTCCAAAGGCTTCTCCAAAGGCTTCTCGGCGCTGTCGTATTGGTTTGTCACGAATGCTTCGCGTTCGTCGAAGTTGCCCTTGTCGTAACCGTACAGGTTGGCAAGATGAATCTTGAGCCAGCGCAGGCCACGTGCGCCGAGAGGTTTTGCTTCCGCAAACATCAAGAGTCCACGGGCCAAGTCGTCACCGATGTGACTCAAATGAGGTGGAATGGGGTAAGCTTGTCCACGGAAATCAAGGTTATGTGGGAGGTAGAATGTGTCTCCCAAGAACTACGCTTCTGTGAGTATAGTAGTTCAGCGCAGACGGACAAGACTCACGGCGCGAGATATCTCGATCTTATAATTAACGCTGCACCGCTCCGAATGGTTGTTTGCTTTGTCCTGGACATGGCTCTTCAGACGTTGGCTGTATATGGATTTCGCCTGCACGTCTGTGTCATAGTTTTCCGGTTTCTTGGGCTCAGACTTGTCGTGTACTGCAGGAGGAATCTTGCAGAGCCTTTCACCGGAATTCCATACCTTAAGCACGATATCAAAGATGCTCCGGTTGATCTGCCAAGGCGTACTGCCCAAGACATCCAGCCCAGCATATACGAGCTCAAGATTGCCCAGTGACGAGGCATGGTGGAGGTAACTTTGTTGTTCCTGACAGTCCTTGGAACGCATGGCCGAAGCTGGATCGTTTTGTCAGCGGACCAGTCCAGCGAGACGTAAGATGATGCCTACTTTTGTTGTAGATGTACCCGCCCTGGTCTGGAGCGAGCCAGGGCTTGGGCTTGATAAGCATAGGAAGATGGCGGGGATGAAGGGTTTCACGCAGAGGATCCTTGGCAAGTCGATCGGCGACGACAGGATTCAGTCGGATGACGCCCAGTTTCTGACCACGAATGTATTCGTATGCGTGGTAGAACGCAGGTTAATTCTCCTTTCTGGATGCATTGTCAATCCCCTAGGAATACAAGAGAGGCAAAACTACACCCACAATTCTTCGCCGGTCCGTTTGTCGACTGCCGTACGTTCGACAATTGCTACGTCCATCAAACAGTCCACTAATATACTCCCCACTCGCACGCGCAACAATTGCGTCCACTCTGTCGTCCACTCCTCGTTAAGGGAAAAGAAGAGGAACGACCCGTTGCGCAGAATAAGATGAAGACGATGTAGATTGGGCGGGGTGTGCGATGGACCTCCGGAGAGAAAACGAAAGCAGAATGTCATTGAAATGAGGATGGAAAATGCGGCGGTGTGATCCGTGGATTTTTAGTGAGGTGATGTGGTTCAGGTTGCGCTAGGTCGTGTCGAAGTAATCCCTGACGAGGCAGAAAACCCATTTTCCCCAAGTTGTTCAATGATGGTCGTCTCAATGTTCCGCATTAACTCTACGGTTCACACGGCGGCGTAAATACATCGCGAAAACCGCGCACCAAGCTCGAAATACCTTGGCACCGAAGCAAAACAGATTGAGAACGAATATTAATGAAAGAACGAGTCGAGCGACTGCTTGGAACATCTCCTCTGCTTGTGATCCCAATTCATAACCAGCTACAGCCAATCCTATTCTACCTTGAGCGATTCGAAATATGCCCTCTTGTCCTCGGAGAGATTGACATGAAAGACTCGCTCTGAAAGCCCGTTGAACCCACCTATCAACACCGGGAAGAAAGCAACGAATAGAATCTACATCAGGCGCGATTCAGGCGCGATCACAAGTAATATGGACGCACCAGCACGGGCACATCCCTCGGCGGCATATTTATTTTGCAAAGACCGCCAACCGCCCATAAGCTGTATGAGACTTCCAACCAACGCAACGTACTCGCTCTGCCGTGCGTTCTGCTTGATAAAGAACCCGCAACGTGCGTACCTCATTCTCAGCGAGCAAGCTTAGGCCTGTTCCCGGCCGTCGTTCTGCTCGCGTTTATATTTGCTACTTGAGAGCACTGCGTCGGACTCGACTACGGCGAACTACTGAGTAACTGAAAGGTGTTGACGGAGGCAAGGAAGTAGAGAACATTTCGATGATGAAGAGAGCCTCGAGGGTGGAGGCGCGTCACTAAAATCAATTTGGCTCGTTTCTCGGATAAGTCTAACTTACTAACTTAGTAAATGTAACAAAAATCGGGAACAAAATTACTTAAATATTTTTAGCCGACTTTCCCATTCGGCTGCGAAATGAGGACAACATCTTCAGCTCGATCTTCATGCAGGCATGTCTCTTGTCAGTAAGAGTCCGGAAATGACGAATCCGACTCGGGGGCTCGTCGTCCTAGTACAATCAGCTCTTCAATCCAGGCTATCATACTTGTTGAATGTTGAATGTACCTTCAAAGCCTTTCGGCTGAACTATCAGACATCGAGGTTACCAGCTATGTACAGTATTGCCTTTTTCCGAGCACTCGGCCTTTGCCTCTAAGGACAGGGCAGCGTAATTCTGCTCAGAGTTGGTCTATGGTGGCTTGCGACAACGGCAAGCACTGATCTGATCCGTTACTAATTCAAATCCACCACGCAACCCTGGTTGTCCGATGGTCTCGAACATCCTCGCGCATCGTCTCTTCACTTTGTCGAAGACGAGGCGTCACCGGGCAACCTTGTACATCAGTTCTCCACTTCAATCACTATGACAGACCCCAGCATGGCCGGTGTGTTTGCCGGAGTCGCACTCGAACTACGGCTCACGTCCAGTGTTGTAATACTTGGAATATCCGAATCTCCGCGACCTAATCATCATAATTAAAATATTGGCGACGCGTGCCTGCTACCGTTCTTATTCCAGCCTGATCAGCCCAACGAGTGGGGTACTGCGAGACTAGAAAGGAACATTTAATGTGAGGAGGAGAGCATGCGCCGCGCCGTGCTGGTCCGGTCGGATCGGACCAACCGATACACCCCTTGCTGTCCGATGATAGGGTACGACTCGGGTCGAATACAGTATTAGATTCCAAAGCCATGTAATGAAATCTAAAGCAAACACAAGAAACCCTCCGATTGGAATCGGAACCCGGAACATATCTCAGTGTCCCAAGTTAAATACAACCAATATACAATTAGACGGGTATCGAGGGCAAGGGAAAAAAAAAAGTTGTCCTCGATTGAGCCACCAGAGCGAAAATGTGTGCAAGAGGATCAGAAGCAAAGCAAGCGAACGAAACAAAAAGATAAAACAAAAACAAAACAAGGAGAAAAACAAAACAAACCGACCAAACGACAAAGAAAAAACTGGATAAACAGAGGGAGATGCATAACTTACACACCATGATAACGCGAGCACCATGATAATGGAAAAAGACGGATAAATGACATGCCAACCCCCATCACAGAGCGGTCTTCGCGCCACCCCGTCTCCGTCTACACCCCTTCCGAGATAATACTCCCGATACTCAGCACGCTCTTCTTCCCCGGAGTCCCGACGCCTCCACTACCCCGTCCAGGATCCACCTGTTCAAACGGCGTGCACGAGAGCTGAGGTCGACTGCGGACCGGAGACTAACACGAGGCAACGAAGGAAGACCAAGCTCGCCACTCGCTGACTCACATTTGCCAAGAAGATCATCGCTAGCGAAAACCACAACAAACTCGAAGCCTTCTAGTGAATTTTAATGGCAGACCCGGCGAGCTGTCTGAATCCAGCTTTTGAAACTCAATCGTACAAGTATATCCTGGGTAAGCTCAGGCTGCGGGGCTGTGTACGTTTCGCGTGTGTCACTTCTACCCTGCAGCTGGGCGGTATCAGGAGCCTTCTGGGCGTTCAAACTGGGTAGCACGCTGGCGGCTGGTTCTGTACACAATGAGGATTGCGAGTCGAAGCCTCAGGGGATTCGGGAAGAAACGAGAAACATATTGATGCGATCCGGGGCCACATATCATATCATAGTGGGTGATCGTCCAGGTCGTAGCCGGTGGAACCTCGCGGTAAGTCCCAGTGCTTCCTGATCGGGTTCAAGTCGCGCGGTCATTTCGCGTCGAAGGTTGGGGCTAAATTCTTCGTGGCAGGCAGGGAAGAAACTGCTTCTTCACCCTCTTGATTCTTCTCCGAGTTCTTCTGCTAAATGGCGAGCGTGTTGTTATCCCCATGAACCTGGCTCTGGTCCGGTATCGTCGATGGTGGTGGTGGCAGCAGGAAGCTGAGAGTAGCCGATGCTGGAGGGTCCCCCGTGGCTGCGTATCTGAGTGCGTCATAGCAAGCATAGATAAGATGAAAGAGATTCTACGAAAGAATAAGACGCGTGGTATAAGCATCTTTGGAAACACTCACCTTATCCTCTGACTAAGCCCACGTATCAAAAGGTTCCCCCCGTGGCTGCGTATCTGAGTGCGTCATAGTAAGCATAGATGAAATGTCGGGAAAGAGAGACTACAAAACAATAAGACGCATCTTTGGAAACACTTATCCTCTGACGAAGCCCACGTATAGAAAGGTTCCTAGAGCTCAGGGTAGGGTGGAGGAACTTGAGAAGATGTCATGGAAGACGTAGAGGTTCTTATGAGTACGCGTAAAGTCTCGAGAACAGGTCGATACAGGTCGATATCGGGTTCCTGATCAAGATGTACGTGTGAGCACGGACTGGAAAACGGAGATGACGTACCTTCAATATCTCGATCAACATCTGGAGTTCAGATTTGAGCTGAGCGTCCGCTTCCAATCATTGTGTGTGCTATCAGATCTCGGCACTTTGATCACGGTCAGCAAGACCCTCCGTTCTAAACAACCGCTGCCCTGAACTTTATTTGACCTTGTTGTGCTCGATGACGACGGCAGGAGGATGCAACATTGAAGTCTTCAAGAACATCATCAGAGGTTCATAGGGGCGAATTTGGTCGTACGAACCTATACAAACCGTTCCCGTCCAACGGCTGCCGACACCTCTAGAACCCAAACACCAATGTTCTATCGCAGTGTTCCGTCTCCGCTGCATGGAACATCGCGATCGAATAAGAGTTGCCTCGGGGTCTTGTTTACCATGAAAGAAAGACTTGGGAGACGGGCGGATTGGTGGATGAGAAGATGGACGCGTCTGGGATCGCCACCGTTGGCGATAAGGAGGCCGGGCGGGCTTGAGGTTGCGGCGACTGTATCATTTGCATGTAGCGCTTCGAGCAGTTGAACAATCTTTTGTCGAGGTTAAGTGTTCACATTGGTTGCGTAGTTGAAACGTTGAAATGTCACCCTGGATCCAGGTGGCGCAGACGTATCGATGACCTAGATCTGTGATGTGACTCGGACTGGGCTGGACGTCGAGGAGCGGTGGTAACATGCTCGCGGCTTCCTGTCTGGATACGCTGCCCTTTGACGATACACAAGTTGTGTCGAGCAATCAGATGGGAACCGACCACTTCAGTTTCGTGCACCAGAAAGGAATGGAACACAGGAGACTTCCTTGAATGCATTGGATTGCCACTTGAGCCCTTCAGGGTACCTGTACATTGCATACGTGTAAGATCTCAATAGTACACGCGACTAGGCTCACCAGAATATTTGAGCAGGACGGGGGATGACCTTGTCTTCGAAGGTGACGTTTTACATGAGAGCCTGGTCGTTGCCTTGCTCACCGACATCCTCAGTAGGTCGTGCTTTGTTGCGATTTTGCCGGTCACATCCAATTCTTCTTTGTGATACCAATCAAACGAAAACTTGATTGATAATTTTGAGATGTAAGGAGACTCGGTAACCACATCTCGGTAGTTGCAAGACTCGGAATCCCATACACAACCCCGCTGATACCTACGATCATACCGTTTCGGCCAGATCGTCCAAGCTTACTTGTGCGAGTGTGAGCACAAGCCGCAGTTATACTACATTCCAGTCATGGCGCATCGCGAGGGGGGATTGAAGTTAAAATCGACGCCACCAGGCGTACCGCCAAAAAAAAAAGTTGTTGTCGGAGTGCACCATTGAGCGGGAGAACTGCTTAGCTTGGAATTGGGTAGTAGTGACCATACGAGCAACCCGTACGCGGGCGGGAACTTCGGGTAGCCGCTGCTCATTCGCTTGCAGTAGCGTTGGCACAAGGTTGTGGACGCAGAAGCAACGGTAGAGGGAACGGTAGAGGGAGCAGTCTTGCTGACTGAAATTTGTATGATGAAAGTTTGCGGGTCCAGGCAAGGGCGGGTGGGAGGTGCCCCACCGGGGGAGGACGATGATGGCAAGTTGCAACAGCCTGAGCCTGCACGCCCGAGCTTGAAGTGCTTACATAAATGACTTGTAAACTCGACTGAAGCTCTGTCAAAATTTAAAGTACTATTCGACATGGCACGCAAAGTACATGGAAGATGGTGGTGGTAGCCACCGCCAACGGTGACGCTACTCGCACTCCCCATCATCACTCCAGTCTGAACCGTACATCTCGTACTTATCAGCGGACACATGTGAATCGTTATCGGACCCTTCGTCATCATCCTCTTCAGTAAGTAATGTTTCCCATTCGAGAACTTCTTGGTCTTCGAGCAGGAAGCTGCGATCAAGGTCATCGAAACCGCAGGGTGGGATATTCTGACGATGCGAACCACTGTCCTTGGCTTCCATGGTTTCCAAATCGCGTTCTGCTGCGCTGCAGCCATCGTTCTCTGCAATCTTCCAGTCGAGGTCGGAAAGCGAAAAATTGTTGTCGAGGTCGTCATATCCGTCGAGGGGAATAGGTGAGGTTCTAGAAATCGTGGGCATA
>JBBPPB010000102.1:0-22028 GCA_038091755.1 Leccinum pallidistipes | reverse complement strand
TTAGACGATCACAGGATTGCCGTCGCGTATAAGTACACGTAGAAAAAAGAAACAGAAAAGGCTTACTAAACTCGACTGACCCACTCCCTCTGCATTCCCAAATGCTGCTGTTCTCCTCGTCCTCCGACCGTCTTCTTACACACCATCACACGAACGATTGTCCGTTGAGCATGTTTCCGTATCGATTGACGAGTCGAGGTCGCGTGCAACGCGCTCGTCGAGACGGACGGCATCATAGACGCTGGAAGCAGACATGTACTTATGGTCATGTTTTCCCACAACTGGCTTGAAGCGTTTTCCTTTTTCGTCCAAATCCAAATCCAAACTGTTTTCCTTCTCGTCCAAATTCGTTTTATTTGTCTAAATCATTATTGTTTATGCATTTTAGCTGTTTTGTCCAGCTGGGTCCGCTATAGGAACTCGCACGGATGAGAGTTTGATTTTCATTTAACCAAAGGTAGCCGTCATTTTTTCTTAGTACCTTGAGCTTACATGGTGCGCAAACGATCCCGATCACTCCTACTCATCCACTCTGTCAGGGAGCACATCAAACGTCTGCACAATGATAAGGTGCACATCGCGTCACTTCTCTCGAACTGTGCTGGCCCACGCCGTCGTTTCCAGTTCAAATGTCATGCCTCAGATGCGGGGGTCGACAAATCGATCTACTCATGACCTACATGAAACCTGTTGGAGGCGTGCTCGGACAAGGTTGGGAATTATCTGTAGAGGGTCAAAAGCTGCAGTCTGAATCAACCGCGTCACGGTTCCTCAAGAAGCTTGACCGGTCTTTGATACGTAGCCGTACTACATCAACCGACAAGACAAGTCCATGAACGGGCATCTGTTCGAGATCGGCTCCGTGGGACGGGTTCTGGCTTGCGGTTAACATTGATCCGCAGATTCTAATCACGCTTTCAGGGAGGTCTGGAACCTGCTGTGGTTGGACTTTCAGGTGCTACATATGATCACGAACACGGACAAGGACATCAAGAGCGGGTGAATCCGTACACGTATCGTTGATGGAAATGATGCAGACGTATGGGCAGATGTTGGGTCTGGTAGAGAATAATCAGGGAATCGAGTGGCTCGTCACCGAGTATCGGAACGAGGCGCAGAGGATGGTGGCTAAAGGTGTGGTTCCGTTCCGTTCCGCTCCTGACCCAATTGGCGTGCCTTTTATAACTGTAATTTTTTCTAGGTATGAGCATCCACTGGGAATCGTAAACCAACACAACGATTCGTTTCGGGTGCGGATGCGCAGGACAACCAACGCGTGCAGTTCGTGCGCGAATTTGCAAGCTTAGTGATCAATCTGTACGTAGACAATCTCCGGGCGGTGGAAGACTCGTTGACGTGTGCGTACACGCACGAGGTGTTTTTGGAGCCGTTGATCAAGATACAGGCTGCGGAACCACCTGGGGCCTGGCGACTATGCTGACTCGAAGGATATGTACATGTATATTTTACATTTTCATCAGTAACGTCACGAAATTGGTTATTCCCATGAGTCGGGGACTTGGCGCAAGAGCGCCGCTACGATTATCTAATTATAGCTTACGTCAGCGGGGATATACGCGCGAATCGATCGTGCGTTCCTGTCTCTGTCTCGGTTTATTTTATTTTAGCCGAACGCGTGAGGACTCGGATGCCAGTAGCCCCCCAACGATACTTATGGCGACAAAAGTTGATGCCGGTGTGGGTGTATGAATCAGCCACTAAGCAATTCAGAGCGAGCCGGCCATTCCGAGTCAGTTGCCGTTAAGTAACCAGCAAGTCAACCAATCTGACTTCTCAGTCCTCAAGGGAAACTCACTTATCTCATAGTACTTAGTAGCAGCACAAGGACAAGACGTATCAGCCAACGGGCACCCGCGGTCGCGTACTTTTTTTTGGTCGAATGCGTGAACGTGTGGTATCGTCATTCAAGACACTGCCAGCAGTGCAAGTGTGACTCACTGGCAGGCGCGTATCGTCGTTCGCATACCACCACATCATAGTAGTCCGACGTTCCGATCTCTATACAATAGCCTAGCGTCTGAACGGCGCCAACGTCGCACTTCACTGAAACCGTCAAGCCGTTCTGAGAATCATCGAACCTTTAGTAGTACTGCTCTTAAACTTCAATTTGGTCGTTCACGCAACCAAAACTCTGCCATGAAACCTTCTATGGATACGGCTTCCAAGTCAACATCACTAGCCAACGTCGTTCGACAACGCTGCGGCGCCTCTCGATGTGACCTCATGGAAATGACAACTCGGTAGCCTGAGACTCTGAGACACCCAATCTTGGTTTGAATTCAGCACTGGAGTGTCGCCGCGAACAATGATTAATGATTCCTCGGACTCTTGCCAATCAAACCACAACTCAGGCTGCGGCCTTTACGCTTAGCGAGCACAGCATTATTACAGTAACGATAAGGGAAGTTGCCGGCCGCATCATGATGCGGAGGCCAAGCTGTACACTCGAAACGAGGGGACAGATTTCCCCAACTTGAACTCTATCAGTGAGCTCCTCGTTATGATACAAAAAAACACACGGGACTGAAATTCAAGAAAAACCTTCTCGAACTCAAGTTGTCCGTTCGTTATCTTCTCCACCCGCACTGGGCCCTTTGCGCCCTTTGAGCTTCTCTGCGGGGATATGCTGATATACTGCTCCTGTAAGAAGTTCGGTTGCTTCTGATCCATGAGGCGGGTATCTTATCTGTAACAATGGCTCTGCGCTATCAAAGGAGGGAGTCAAAATTAGCAAAGTTACCCACAAAGAGAATTCGGAATAAGGTACGCACTCTCTGGGTGTATCAATGGAACTTTTAACAGTGTGTGAACGTGTCGTACGTGTACTTCATGATCTGATATCCATCTGGATCAAAAGTCAGCTCCACATGCACCGCATCAAGAGCAGATCATGTGCTTATTACGCCCCGACTCGCCGACTCCGCCAAATGGCTGCGTAATGTTAAATGGCATCAGAATGGAGCAAAAGACGGCGGGGCGTGGGGTAGCCCAAAGTGGGTGAGCAGTCGCACAGCCATGACGTCATACCATGTCAACCTGAGAACAAACTAAATATAGGTGATGCGACGTACAGTGCCAGCCAGCTGTTGGAACGTGTCGTTAAAGACGACTGCACCGCTCTGCGTTTCTTCGACGACTGTGGATCGACCCCTGAGGTGAAACACGCAAACAAGAAGCAAAAAACGCGAATGACATAGAAAACGGGGTCTTCAGTGAAACCGTACAATACGAGGGGGTGTGGCCTGTTTTATACCGTATATAGACCGGGCCGTCATACCGTGCATATGTCGTCGATCGAGATGATTGGTAAAATGGGGCCAAAGATCTCTCTGTCGGCATCGGCTCTTCGTGAGAACTACGAACCACAAAGAACAATAAGAACGCCCACTCTTCCAACAGTGCATCCTCGAGTAGAGAGCTCAGGCGGTTAGTTCGAGGCGTCGAGCGCGTCGTTTGGGAAGAACGACTTGTATGCCTTCTTAAGACTGCATCGACCTCCCCACTATCGTGGGAGTCGGGGATGTAGCCAATGGGGAAGCGTTGAGTTCAGCGGCCGGGTGCGATACTCACCAGACTGGCGCTCAAAACGAGGCTAGCGCCGACACGTTAACAACCGACGGGAAACATTAGCATATGTAAGTAAGTAGTGTGGAAAAGGAATATAAAGACGGATGACGCCTATGTTCATCTCGATCATCTGACTTGCGAGGATCAGACATACCCTCGCGACACGTTCGAGCTACATGGAGAGGTTCAACGGCTTCGGCCGTCGCGTTACTCTTCCTCTTCTTCTTGAGCCCCCGTGTTCTCTTTAGAGCTTTGACTGCCTTCAGCCTCATCTTCGCTCTCTCCCTCGCCTTCGTCTTCGGTGTCATCTATTCCCTCATTCTCATCCCCATCTTCAGCTCTGCCTTCATCCCCGTCCCGGTCCGCCGCCGCCACCTTCGATGGGCGTGCACTGTCCCCTCCTGTTGCCTTTACCGCATCCCTCATTTGCCGCCGTTGCACGACCACCCGCGCCTCCTCCCTCGCCCTCTGTTTTCACACCGCTAAAATTCGGCTAAGAGCATCGACGTACCCGAACGGATCTCCCGACCAGTAATGCACGCGCGCGCGAAACACGGCCAGCTCGAACGGGTGCATAAGGTCGTGTGCGTGATGATGATGGCGCGCCGGGGAGCGAGGATGGTTTCTGGGACGGCGTTCCCGGGAGCTGGGTAAGTCCGCTGAGGCCCGAGGGGGAAAGGGGAAAGGGTGCTGCGGGGGCAGGGGAGGAGGGGAGGGGAGTAAAGTGGAAGGTACCTGAATCGGGAAACGAACCAGGGACAGACGTCGCGGGGACGGCGTTGAGGACTGCAGACGGGTTGGTGCATTCAGCCTGATGCGTGAGACGGAGTCCTTTGCTAGAATTAGGCCTCTTTCACTCGCTCAACACTCGCTAGTCTGAAAATTCCAGCATCTTGAATGCATGTTTTCGATTCTGCTTAAGCAAGTCAATAAAAATTATCACACACGAGAAAGGTGACCACTTACGCCCTATGTTTGCACGACTCCACCCGACGGGTGCTTAGATAATTCCTGGACCCTTTAGGGTTCCAGGTTTGTCGAATTTTTCTCCCTCTGGGCTTCGGTCATTGGCCCCATTCAGTAATTTGCTTAGTCAGTTGTTTATGTGTGGCGTGAATTGCAACGACGTGTCGACAGCTCGCCACTGGGACGGTTCTCCTATCGATCTCTTGTCAATCAATCTCCTCATCAATATCCTCTTGCTCATCAATCTCCTTCTATCGAAAAAATAATTATGCTAGCTAATAACGACGCGTCTGTTCGTTCTTCGTCGATGTTTTGGTTCTAACGCTTCCATCAAATGCTGGATTACTTCCTGAAGGGGTACGTTATGTCGTCGGTGAATTTCAGTACGTCCCTTGCCTGCTTCCCTCCCCACCGTCTCGTCAGCCTGTACAGACACACACCCTGCTCAATGCCTCATCTCTCCAGGACGCACGTCGTCCCTCCTTTTTCTCCACCGGCCACGTCCCTCACAATCCACCCAGCTGTTCGCCTCCCTCACCCAACATGCGTCTCCGTTTCCCCCGATACCCGCCCTCCCCGCGCACGCAGCTGTTCGCCTCCCTCACCCAACATGCATATCCGTTTTCCCCGATACCCGCCCTCCCCGCGCTCCATCGCGGAAACGTGATCGAGATACAGGGACCGGCTGCATCACGCAAGACCCATCTGTTCTACCACATCCTCCTCTCCCTTCTCGTCCCCGTCGCACCCCTAACAAACGCCTACATCACCGCCGTCATTTACCACTCCTGTGACATCCGACGTTTCCACCACCTTCTCCTCTCACATCTGTCCAATCACCCCGTAACCACCCGCGACCTGCAGCAGAGCGACCGACGTGCTCTCGCTCGCTTTCATTTATTCCGTGCGACATCCTTTGCCCAGCTCGCCGCCTCGACCGCGTAACTCTCGGCGTACCACTCGTCTCACATGCCAAACCAAGAAATGATCTTCCTCGCTATAGAATCCATCAGCGCCTTTTACTGACCGGTCTGCCACCGAGCAGTGGCTCGGTATTGCCCTCGACGGAAACAACTCTAGTTCCCCCACCATTTCCCCGCTTCAAACTGTCTGTGTCACTCTGAGCCATTGTACGGACAAAACCTCCGTCCTCACATCGACGAACTTGTCGCCAAGGCATCGGTCGTCACCGATCATTCTTCATCTCCGTTCCGTCTTACTATCCACCATCTCCTTATCATCTCCGACCTCTCAGCCACTTCCTACTTCGCCATTTGATTATGATGCTGCTCCACTAAACACGTCATAAGATTGGTTTCATCGACAGTAGATTAATATGTTGCTTGTCAAGATCGTCCGAAACCAAACATGTTGTTCGTTTTTTGTGCTGGCCGGACAAATGGATCGGTGTTGTATTTGCGGTCGCTACCACTGACTGGATGGAAAGCAATCGCTGCGGTGAATTCATCCGGCTTTTCCGCAATGGAGCCAGGCGAGAACAACGAGTGAGGGTGCAAATCAGTGCGGCTGCGATCCACCCAGCGTAAATAATTTTAACTTAAATGCCACAACGGAATACCATAGCGGGACACAAGTACTAATGCAACTTCAGATGGAAACCTGTATCCACTACCGTACGATTCGGGTGTACCTACTGGGTAGTGGTGCCCGTAGGGCTGTGGTATTTACTAACACGGTAAAAAGTTCCTACGGACGCGTTTGCAGAGACAAATCGTTTGCAGCTGACAAGACCCCCCCCTCCACTTCGTGAGAGTCGGGGATGCTTCGTCTACAGCGTTTCACGACGTCGGACCATCCATATATATCCCACAGCGCCCCGGCTCTTCGGGGACACAACGTCGTCTCCAACAAGAACCATCCGACATCCAAAAACGATACGGGGTATAGGGTTTGGTTATTCCCTTCCTGAACAACGACGACGCCAACGTCCAATTCTTTGGAGCCCACACAGTCCAGGTCAAAATCGCCCGGGATTGGTGGGCCGTTTATCGTGCACGGCGGAGCCACTCGATTTGACCCAACGCTAGCCTGAGGGACACCTTCCCTTCCGACAATGCCACCTGCCTACGCGGATCCGGTGCTCGAACTCACATCGCATTCCATCGCGTCCGGAAAGAGCAAGGCCATCCTTCGCAAGTTATTCCGTCGCGGTAAGGACACTACCTTCTCCATCATCCGCCCGTCTGGCTGATGAGCGTCTCCTTAGATTGCGTCGCTGGCGTTGAAGATTGCCCCCGGTTCTCCGTCGAATTCCTGTCTGGTCGCGGATCGCCGACCGAAATCCTACTCGATTTCTTGTCCATCGTCGCGGAGGAGGTTGAGACAGCAGACCTGATCGGCCCGAGCAGGTGAGGATCCCCCACTTTTCCTTCCCTCCACGCGCGCCAGACCGACACCCCGAGTCAGGATACAGATGCAACAGACGCTCCTTGACGCTGCACCCCTCGTCGTACGGGCTGTGGTGACAATCATTACGCAACCTCGACATCAAACGCGCGTGCGTGAAGTTGACTCGGCCCTCAAGTGTCTGCAAGCGTGGATGTCTGTGCTTCGCGGAAAGTCAGTCTCACTCCGCCGAAATCGTGTTGGCTGATTGACGAGGACCCCGAGTTTTTCTCTCCAGCCCCGGATGCGCTGCAGAAAATCATGACGCGGTCCTCGTTATCTGGTGGTGCGGGCGCTAACTCGCTCACGCTTCCGCTGCTCGTCTGGATTGACCCTTGCCTTGGGGTCCTCCAATCCTTCAGTCCAGTATATCGTGTGCGTTTGCTTGTTCTCTTTAACACCACACGGCTCATTTCAAACACGACATTCGCAGTCGGAGAGGCCTTTCAGCTTTCTCACTCGCTCTGCAAACTCATCGTCATTCTGGGCGACCACTCGAATACGTTCTTTGCTGCCAACTTTACCTCGCAACTGCGCGTAGCGGGATCTCCGCTCACGCGATCACAGTTTGTCAGAGTTTCCTTCGATTGTTGCTTGGTTACACTGGCTTGCCTGGTCACTTTGGCGTAGACGAAGAGGAGTGCGAGATGACGCTCGGTTTTTGGTATTTCTTCCAGGAATCACTCTGGAGCGTGGAGTATGACGAGACGGATGACGAGGGAAGTAGCACGCCACCTGCGGACGTGGATGAGAGTAATAGGTAGGCGCTGGCGGATGCCGTGTATGTCGAACTCGTGGGGATATTGAGGAACAAGGTTGCGTGGCCACCGCTGAGCGTATTGAACAACTGGCCAAAAGGTGGGTCACTTGAGATGGTAACGTGAAGACCTAGACTAATGATGGTTCTAAGATCAAGCCGAGAAGTTTCAGGTGTTAGTGCTGTTTCCCTCTATACGGGAGAACCTACTTATAAATTTCAGATATCGGAGAGACGTCGGCGATACGCTCATCAACGCGTAGGTATACGGTGTTGGCACGGTCGGGCCAAGTTGACGGTTCCCAGATATTACATCCTCCGAAATGACATGGTGGGCTACTACTTGAATGATATCGAAGAACGTCTCGCAAACAGACCTGAATCCAGTGGATGGGAGGTACGGCATTTCACTTGTTTTCTCGTCTGCATGGAATCCACGCTTTATCCGCTTAGCAAATAGAGGCTACGTAGCAATGCGTCATATCTGTTCAGGAGGCGATTCCCATCGAAGACAATCTATTCCTTGCTCGACTGTTTGGACCAGACGTACTCGGACGTCTACCAACCACGGGCCAAGACAGGGTGCGGCGCACCGCACTCAGTCTCACTGGTGAGCCATGCTTGAATTCGTGTCATGGATTGGGACTGACGAGACCCCTCTCTGTTTGAAAGGTTCACTACACAATCTATCACGAGCACACCCTCGTCATCCCCCCCTTCTGATGAGCGCTATTTCGTATGTCGTGGCTGCTCTTCCTGAACCGTCGCTGTGTCTATCGGCTGCAAATGAGCTTCGGGATCTCTGCGATTCCAATCGAAGCGCCCTGGCGCCGCACATTGGCGCGTTTGCAGGGTTGCACGGCTGGGTTGACTGGCATACCCGTGAGTGACACTAGGATCCTGTACGTCGCGGTATCCTTCAAATCTACGACTGTTAAAGATGTTGACCAATCTTTTGATTAGGTTGTTGACTATGGCAGGATATCTGCACATTACGTTCTGTTCTGCAGGCTTGCCACATGCCCTCTCGACGTGACGACACAACGACACGGCGTGCTGACAGACCACGACGTGATGACAATGTCAACGATGCGACGTTGACGTCGAACATGACGAGGTGGGCCCGCCTCTCTCCCTCTCCCTCTCCCACCCTCACCCACCAGACGGCAAACCTCGTCCACACCGCAGCTTTTCCCCATCTTTGGGTGGATTACCCGATACAGTAGGCCCTGCTCTGGAGCTACTAGTATTCCATGTCGAGCTTACGTCTGCTAGCTGTCGGATGGGCGATCTCATCGCTGGTCTGACCGTCGGTATTGTGCTCGTTCATCAAGGAATGTCTTACGTCCAGGTATTTATTACTCATGTAGATACCTCACGTGGGCTGATATCATCGATCATATTCGCGTTTAGTTCTGCGCGACATCAAAGGATGTATCGATTGGCTCAGTCGCTCTGTCATGTCTCTCACGACTTCTCAAATCATCGCTGCGATCGATTCCAAGTTGGCCGGCACCCGAAATAGCAACGACAGTACTAGTGGCATTAATCTGTGGTCTTATCGTCCTTGCAATCGCCCATGTGATCGAGTCACGCGGCACAAAGCGACAGCCGAAAAAGATGTGCGTGACAGTCACGAAACTGTCCCTCGTCGCTTAACACCATCGTCGCTTAAGACGACCTTTGACAAGCAAACCCGCGGCTCACCATGTCGCAGTCCCCGCGCTCCGACGACTACGACTTCATGAAAGAGTTGGAGAAACACCTAGCCGAAATCAATTCGAGTTCGGTTCCAGCACCGGCAGAGGAACGTCCACCCGCAATGGAAGCTGATCAGAGCATCACCGCACGTATGGACATCCACGCAATACCCAGTATGTACGATATTTTCTTGTCTAACACAGCTTACTAATAACATTTCAGACTTCTTCACCGACGTTATCTTGAACGATGCCCATGCATGGGAGAAAATTGCCACTTATTGCACCACCGCTTTGTCAAGCGACATCGCGATCAACACTATATCCCTCGAATACCTCGCTTCGGCGAACTTACATATCGGCATCGACATAATCAAGAACAAACTACATGACACGATCAGCAGATATCGTGCGATCGGAGTGCAAGGCAAGTCTGATCACCTCGTATATCGTTGTAATACTGATGGGCCACTACCTACAGTACCCGAAAACATCGACGGAGATACAGGACGGCTCGTCGCCAATGGGGTAGGATTTTCAAATGACCAGACTTGTAATACGAACTAATGAGCAAAAGCTTCGAGGTGTCTCGGAAGCGTATCTATCAAAGACCTGTCTTTCCACCATCGAGCTATTGCGTTTGCCGGACCCAATAGTTTCTGAGAGCCAAACATACAATATCTTCCCTTCGTTGCAGCCTGGGATCCATGTCGACCCGCATTTCCTGGACGAAGTCATCGCGTCCACAACATGGGATTCCAGATTCGGTTACCGGTTTTGGCACGATTGGCCGGTCCCGGGTGAAGAACACATCACGTGGTTCGCTAACGGGGCCACAAGACATATCTTGTGGCACGCGATCAGGAACTTTGCAGGGCCGTTACTGATCGCCCCACAAGATATCGCCCCCCATCCTCGGGGGGATATAATGGTATTCAACGCTAGTTCATTATATATAGTGAACAAAATTTGTTTTGTTCTTGCTTGGGTAAATCTCTCGAAGCTAATATCTACTTAGTAGGATATACTAATCTCCGTTTCTCCAGATCGTGGTCCAAATGCGGGTGTTAGTCGAGGCACATCGCAGTGGCTATGCAGATTACGTGCCCCTGCCACTCCGACCAGCGGATATTGCGCGTGTTGCACACGAACGCTCTCTGATTGCCGGTTTTTTCAACTGGATTTGGTTACAGCAGAATGACAACGAGTATAGGTGGAAGGCATTCGAGCAGTGGATCCTCTTGAAACCAGTCCCAGTCCCAGTCCTACACCAGCTGGCGATTGAATAGTGTTTACGTGATTCCGTACTACTGTAGATGTTCTTGATTTTTGTGACGAGTCGTCCTATCAATACCACAGCCCTACGGGCACTCCCTTGCTTTCTCCCTCGTTCTTCCCCTCCTCTTATCGGCGTTTGAACATAGCCTCCGAGTAAAATGATTACAAGAACTCTTCCGTAGGCTCCTTGAAAGACGAAGGGTTTCCTACCTCGGCTCAGCCGCAAAAGTTTCATAGGCAGCTCAAAAGTCGACGTGTGGCCATGCCGCCATGATCAGGTATACCGTATCCACCTTCCCCTTTCCCTCCATCCTAATGTCCCTCGAGTATCGGTGGTGTCATTGGCACAGGTCTTTTCATCGAACTGCCAACTCCCTCGCGAATGGTGGACCCGTCGGTCTTTTCTCGGTTATGTGACCATGGTCATAGTAAGTCGTTCTTTCTCCAAGGTACTTTTGTTGACAGTCCCCGCAAGGTATCGTTGGGCGAAATGGTCGCATATTTACCCATCGCGGGAGGTCATATCAGGCTTGCAGAACGCTTTGTCAATCCAGCATTGTCATTTGCCATGGGTTGGAATTACTGTACAAATCCACTATCGCTGGTGCGTTTGATCCTGATTTGATCCTGATTTCGCTGGCTGACTTGCTTCCCTAGCGCCTGGTAAGCATTAGCCCTCTTTGTCCTGTCCACGGGAGTGCATAAATATATGTTCCAGCCGAGTTGTCCGTTGCTGCTCTCCTGATACATTATTGGCATCCGCATGTCAACAGCGCAGTCTGGTTCAGTTGTATGATTGTCGTTATCACCATCAACATGCTCGGCGCTGGTGCCTATGGGAAGGCCGAGTTTATGTTCGCGTGAGTAATCGATCAATGCTTTATTGTTCCTACCCACCAATGCACTGCCTAGTTCCATCTACTAGGTGTTCACTATCACTGGTCTCGTCATATTGGGCATTATCCTTGACCTTGGAGATGGTCCCGACCACGATCGTGTCGGTTTTCGCTACTGGAAGAACCCCGGTCCCTTTGTTCAATATAAAGGCATCTCCGGCGCAATCGGCCGGTTCCTTGGGTGGTGGGCTTTCCTTCAGAACGCCGCTTTCTCTTTCATTGGCGCTGAGATCGTTGCTGTAAGTTGAATCTCTCCATTCCCGCCCCATCCGTTTATTCACTTTCCCAGATCGCAGCTGCAGAATCCTCGCCGTAAATTTCCCAGGGCAATTCGCCGCGTATACTATGTCCGTATTCCTTTCAAATCAACTGAATCCTGACAATGGGGCCGCGCACATAGTACTTATGACAATGCTTGCCTGCCGGCACGGACAAAAGAAGTTTCGCCACCGCCACCCAGGTGTGCCATATTTGTCGTCAACTTGAACTTACTGTGCTCCTAATCTTTCTCTTTCTCTCACTCATTGAATCCGAGTGCTTCTTTGCAAATTCCTTGCACAGGAACAATACGAGAAGCACTGTCGACGGGGATCCTCACAACCCCAGAAAGTCCATATATTTCCCCTTGACCCACTAGGTGGCCTCTTTTTGAACTTAGACCAACATCCCGCGCTGCTCAGTCACTCACTAGCGCTCACAATGGATTCGTCGTATAGACCTCCTAATCTCTTCAAAAACAGCGACTTTGACTGTGGCGATGGCTACCCTCCAAGAAAGATAGACAAAGGAAAAAGAAAGGCTGAAGGTATGTTTCCTGCAAACCGAGATGCTCACACAAACTGATGGGCGGGTTGAGTTTTAGACCCTTTTGAAAGGGAGGACGTTGTTTCTCAGCACCAAATTCCACATCGCACAACCTCCATCCGATATGATGTATCCTCTGCAAGTTCGGACACGGAGTCTGACATCGCGTTCGAATCTGAGTCAACGCCTTCCCAGCCTTCGCTTGCCATTTACACACATCCCATCGATGACGGGGTTGGGTCTGATGGCGAAGAAAGCGTCTACCAGTCCATCGATGAAGAGCACTCGTTGATCGATCAGGTATGTTCATTCATCTCCGTCCGACCAGGATCTCAAGTGTGATTGCCTATCGGTAGATGGATATAGACATCCCGGCTCTCCAACGTGATGAATTGGATTTGGCCTGTTCCATCAAAGGAATGTATCGCATCCTTGATCTCATCTCGGAGCAGGGTAGTGGTGGCCTCGGTGAGCATTCCAGACAAATTGCCCACTATCTCTAATTGCTGTTTTGGTATCAGTCGATAAGATCATCATATCCCAGAGCTCGCTTGAGGCATTCCTCAACGATGTTTGCCCAGGTGCATACCTGTCGATGACAAGGGTAAACTTCAAAGCCCTTGACAAGTACGCCATCAAGCCTGTCGGCGTCTACGGGAGTAGAGAAGAACTTGTCCGATTTATGTTGGAGCTCGGCGCCATTGATGAAACCACGTATGTCCCCCACGCGCGATCGCCGATGCTCTGATACTAACAATCTGCCTTGACAGCACGACACAGCTTCTCGTAGATTCAGATACATACACTCGCTCGCAGCCGACTCTCCGTTCCGGTCTTTACATCGTCACAGCACCAGAGCAAGTCGAGGGCTCTCATCAAGTCTTTGTCTTATACTGGCCAGAGCAAACGACTTGGGATGATTCAGCCGCATCCTCTGTTCGTCGCAATCGTATCACTTTTATGAGGTTCGATCACATTGATTCTGTCCGAGATGACTTGTGTCTGAAATACCCATCTCGAACAGGTACCTGACAAAGATGTGTGACCAAGTCGTGTCTCTGATCTCACCCGAGCACGCGCAAACCGTTCTCTGGAACGACGAAGGAGATGACGATTTGAATGACGATATAGAAATGGACCACACGAGTCGGACCGGATCATCACATTTGAAGTCGCACAAACCAATGAGCAGGAAGAGTCCGTGACCGTTCGTGAGGGGTTTAAGGTCAATTCATACTTGTTTCGGACACTAGTGCCGACTTGACTGACGAATCTGGTGTATGGGATTGCGTCCTCAAGCTGTTTCGCGAGTAATCGCACTTCCTTCAAGAAGACTTCACCGACGATCCGGACCCGAGCAAACCCGCGCCTATCGCACCGTTTTTACTCTTCGGCGAGACAACGCAAGGGTTTATGACGGTGGACCACCGAGAGGCGAGGATCGTCGAGGAAGCATTTACTGTGCGTACGGTGGAGATGTTGCTACTTGAACGGAACTTGTACGTGCCACCCGTTGCGCACGGGACTGCATTCTGACCACTTTCATCCTTGGTATCGATAGGACATCAGATCGTCTTCGCCTGAATGAAAAGCTGGATGACGAAGCCTTGAAAATCTTGGTGCAGGTCGGACTAGACAGACGCTTTCCTGAACCTTGCAGGAAATGGAAGCATGATTCTGCCGCTGTTAGAAGTATGTCCGACACACGTATCAAACAGGACATCACCGCTGTAACTGCGAAGTTGGCCAAGGAGAAACCCGCACTCGAAAGGTCACTGTTCGAGGCGCTTCTGGACGAAGCGCTGCAATCGTTTCCGTGAGGAGTGACCATCTTAGTTTATGCTCCTAAGCTCATCCCATGCCATATTAGGGCTGTAGATCGCGGGGCATTCGCGTTCGATGGAGGTGACACCACGAAGCTAGATGATCTCCGTAAGTGTCTCTTCAATCTTGGAATCGAAGCTGACGCATATCTCCCAGAACCCCTGTCGGAGCTCCTGAAGCTGTACCCCAGAGCGAGCAATGAATTCACAAAGCAACTCAAATTCAAGAGTATCAATAACATGGAGTTTCAGGCATCCAAAAGGCATATCACCCATTTCAACGAACTGCATTTATCCTGGAAAAATAATCTTCTGAGGCTGGATGATCTTACGGCCGAGAGGATGTTGGAGGTCGTATTGGATGGCAATATTGAGCAGGCCAAAGCGAACGTCAAAGGACATGCTGGCGCTGGTGGAGGTGGCAGCAGGCTAAACAACGACCCTTTTGAATCTCGCATCGTGTTTTACATTCTGGGCACTTTCGTGATCGGTCTACTCGTCCCTTTCCAACCACTCGCAACTGGTGCTGGCAAGTGGCACCGCGGCTTCGCCATTCGTCATACCAATACAAAATGCTGGAATTAAACATCTCCCCTCGGTATGTAATGGCATCACATAAATAACCGCAGGTATTCATTGCGCGACAGATTATCAATGCCTGTCTATGAGTTCCACGTGGTCAGCCGCATCCAATGACCTCTACGCGTCCTCGTGCCCTCTCTGTGAGGTCTGCGCTGTTCATTGATTCGAGCGTCTCACTCAACTGTACGGATTAATAGATGGTTTGGCCATCGTCGGTAACGCACCGAAAACATTTGGAAGGACCTCCAAATCTAGTCTTCCCTATGTCGCGGTCATCTTCAGCTCGCTGTTTGCTCTACTTGCCTTCATGACTGCATCCAAAGGTGTTGGAACGGTCTTCAACTGGTTTTCCAATATGACATCAGTCACCGGCCTCATAACGTGGTTCGGCATCTGCGTACCTATATTCGCTTCTATAGCGGCACTAAAGCGCAAGACCCTTCCATACTATTCTCGCCTCCAACCGTTTCTCGCGTGGTATGGGGCCATTTGGATCTATATTATCATCTGCTTGGTATGGTGTTCATGTTCACTCTCGACCTCAAATGCGGTTCTGATCTCATTCCAGCTGATTGGTTGGAGCATCTTCCTCAAGAACGGCTGGAACACCACAACGTTTGTTACGGACTACTTTCCTTTCATCCTGTTCCCTCTCCGATATGTCGGAGCCATGTTTTACTATCGTGTGCCGCCCGTCAAGCTGGAGGACATGGATCTCGTGAGCGATATTGCACAGATTAAGGCCGCCGAGACCCCAGAGGAGCCACCCAAAAACATTTTGGACGCTGTCTGGAAGTCGCTGGTGAGTGTCATGGTGTCATCTCGTCTGTATCACGTCTCATATGTCTTGACCGAGATGTGAAAGCAAGTGTGTTGGCGTTTGGAACCAGAGACCGCGTCTTCAACAGTTGACAATCCTATCAGCGCCGAAACATCTTCCAGACTCCTTTCAAATGGGTAAGTGCAAAATGCAAGCATTCAATATCACACTCAATCATGTCTCGTATTTGGGACATTTAGCCGTTAGATGGAACAACACCCAGTTAGGTGTGCTACCAGAACTGTGAGCCCAAGTATGTGACGGAATGCCACATTGGGACGCCGATGATGCACGGCACGCGTGCAGTATCGAAACGGTCACGGACTCATGGTACACGGCTGGTCACTAATCGTAAGCCTATCATCAGGCGCAACGTCGACGGCGGGTCCGAGTCATCGATTCTGAGTCATGTCCGTGGTATTTATTTTATCTTACTTTCAATTGCTAATCTACTCACAACACGTTCCAAATTCCAATGCCCCGAAGATGACACGTTGAAGGATGACCGATGACCTTGCGGCGCCACAACGATACGACACGGATGCCGACGGCAGTGGCCCAGGTACAATACAACGCCAATACCGAGTTCAAGGGGTCGGGGCAAAGAGTGCAACGGTGGCGCATGCTGCCATGCAGGTACCGAGAGCCCCATCGCATGCAAGGATAGCAGGAGGAGCGCCGACGATGGTCCCCCGAACGTAAAGCCAGCAGCGGCATAGCAAGTGACCGCAAGGACATTACATCCTTGTCGACAGAGGTGAGGATGTGTCAGTGCATGCCGATGGGTTTGAAAAATGTGCGGCACGACCTGCTCTGCTTCATACTAAATTTTGCGTAAAAGTTGAGAAGCAAGCGCTCCCAGTGTTGGGTTATAATACACAGGCGATGATTCTACTTCTGGTATCGTCTTTCCATGCAGATCAGCGGAGCTACATGGGGCTTGGCCCAGGATCTATTCACCAACCATTCATGCCTTGCACCTTGGGAGACCATGCCCTAGAGATAGCCTACTGCGCAGAAGTGTTTTGTTTTTATAGTGAATTCCCGCACAGCTTAGAGCTTGTTGCTAAGATGCACTCGCACGTTAACGTTTGCAGCGCCATGTGAGGGTATGATCACCCGATGTTTTTGTAATATATTACACACATACATAAGTGGTGAGACCGACAGGAAACTATCTTGGCTCAGCGCTCAGCACTCAGTCACCGCGCTGCCGTGTCTCGAAACACGTGCAGCTCAACGGTCTTTAAAAATTCAACTCGCGACATACATCAACAGGGATCGTGGCTCTGTCTGAAATTTGGAGTTGTTCCCCTTTCTGACATCATTAACTGCTTTTATTGTATGCTCACAACGGTTCCATCCCGCCAGCGGCGACATGATGACGCCAACAATTCCCCAGCGTCCGGCGCGATGACTGCATAACGACGGCGACGGCCCGGGGCCGACAACTGGTGGGACTAGAGATTGTACTGCTGGTCACGTGTACGCTCACGGTGTGCGTGAGAATTATAAATTGTGGTACAATCTACGACGTAAGACTCCGTGGGGTTGGGTGCGCCATGCTTCAAATTGTACCTGTGATTGTACAGTTTTTTTTACTCCTAAGATGGCCTAGTGCACAAGCGACAAGGTCTCCTAGGTGGAATCTATGACTTTCGTTTATTTGAAGTGCTTTGTAATGCTAAGGACCTTGTGACACAGTACTCAAGCTTTGATCGCGACGTCCATCTCCGAGGATATACTTCAAATTGCGATGTCGATGTCTGCAACCAACCAAGAGTCGTTCATACACTACACCACGCAGTTACCACCCGTTGGCAGCGGAATAGATGCGGCATCAGCCATAGAAACCTCTTCTCAGTTTCCTCTGCCCCAAGATTCTCATGGGGATGGGAAGCAAGAGTCTCCCGTTGGATACTTCAATTTCTTCAGTGTCTCTGCATATGCCCGTTTCCTCCGAGATAATGTTAAGCATATGGTTAGTCTCTCTTTTGATGAAATGTTGATCTGAACTCAAACCAGGGAATTTCTCAGTACAATCACAGTTCGACCCCTCCCACAGAATTTGTAAAGAAGAAGTTTACGGAAGCACTGACGACGAGGAATGCACTTGTTATCAATCTCGCTGACGCTGAGCGAAGTTGCCGGGACTGGGAGGAAGCCTCGCGTCAAGTTCTTGGAGATGTGGAAGCTCGGAAGATATCTCAAGCGCATGTTGTGGGTGTTGACGACGAAGATATTGTGGGGGATCAACACATAGCTACACCCGTTCACCTACGAATGCAGAACCTGAATCTTTCCAGGGAGGAGTTGCGGGCATGATCACTGTATTCAGAATGTTACATCCAGTGAGCTCTTTCTTCGTCTGAGGCTATAACACCAATTCAGAGCTGATGCAGATAGCTATAACAGGGGGTATTTTATTCTTTGATTCACTTCTACTCGTGCCTCTGTTAACTAAGGCCAATGCGGACCAAAATGTCTTTTCCATTCATTGTTGTACTTCGTACCTGTGCCCGCTGCACTGAACGGAAAAACATTAAGTTTTTCTTCCTTTTTTATTTTTTCCATAAGGTTACCAAGGTATCCGTGTACAAGTTTTACATACGATGTTGTTTGTCTTTCTGCGGTTGCCACCAATATTACAGTAGTGTGTTTGTTTGTGTCGCTAAATTCAAAGGGGAACGATCGATGATCGATGATGATCCCCCAGTGAAAACTGTCGATTCGGCGTGTTTTTTAATTCGTGAGAATGTCTTACCGGAAATTGCCGCTTTCACTGAGTTGTCTTGTTTTGTTGTTGTGCGAAACTTTGCTTATCGCGCGCGCAGCGCGAGCCAAGTGCATGTCGGATGATGTTTGTTTGTTTGTTTTCACACGGTCACGGTCGTGATCCATCCGAGTCCACATGGATTGTGGTGGTGCCGTTTTACCCGCGCCTGGCATAATGGACCAGAGTAATACTTATGGACATAGATTCCGTTAACCTTTCCTTGAACGTCCTAACGTAGAAGACGTGACGACGGCGCGCAAACGCACGGTGCAGCCAAAGAACATGCATAAAGTGACGACGGAGAAGTTGTTGAAGCAGGCGCAAGTCTTAAGCGAGTGCGGCCCTGTTTTTCCTTTTATTTTTTATTTTCTCGTTGATTGTGTTCGCGTGATTCTCTTGCACTCGTCACCACCTGCTCGGTTGGCCTGCCTATCTCAGGCATACAGGCATTCCGAGCGACGCATCGCGCGGGTGGACGCGTCTCAAACCCAAGTACAAACGTATGTCCTCTCATTTACATCCAAACACGTCCAAACCTCCCATACTCTAGAAAAACGCACCAATTTTGATCTAGAAACTGCGTGCAGCCGTCCACTGCACAAGGCCAAAGAACGACTGGTAAATAGCACCATCGAACTGACTGACTCGAGCGACTCGACGTCTCTTCGCCCCGTTCAACCACCTTCCAAAACACGCATCGATCCCCGACCTAGCTCTTCGGCGAACAAGGACGATCCAATCGTTCTCACAAGCGGTTCCGATTACTATGTCATCCCAACGACGCAGAAGTCAAAGAGAGCGACGCAGGGGAGGGCAAACCGGCCGCGGATGCCGAGGTGATTTCACTTTCGGATAGCGCGACGATGAAGTGGGCGTTGGGTCGAACCGTGCAGCTGTGCCGCCTCCGAAGCCAGGCGCGAATCGGGAGATTCTGCCGTCACGTCCGTCTGCTCAGCAGGCACCACGTCTCTCTAGACCCGAAACAGTACCGACGACAGTGCCGCCAACCGTGCCCGAACGCGCAAGGGTACGTCGGCTCGTCCATCGCTCCCCGACCCATCACCGAGTCCTTCTCCTTCCTACGATCCACACCCCGATGGCCTTGACCATTCATTCGATCTCGATGTTGGTGGCGATGACGGCAACCAGAATGGCCCTTGGGATGATCTTGACATTGCGCCTTCGTTGGCAACGTTACCAGTGTCAGGTTCCAAGGTTAATCATGGTGGGGATGCGGACATGAGCGCTCCACATCAGCAAATATCAGGTGAATTGTGCAGCCTCATCCAAGGCTGCTCAGTCATCTCAGCCAACACAGCATATACAGATATGTCCTCCTCTGGAGATGGTTGTGTAGGAGTATACAGAGCTGCCAATCTTCTGTTGTCATGCCTGTTCATATTCTGTGCATGGTCTGCTACACTCTGTATAGGTTCTGGAATACTACTTCTGTAGAGCTGCAAATGATCTGTTGCCATGCCTGTTATAGTCTGCAAAACTCTGTATAGGTTCTGGAATACTTCTGTACTCAGACTGGTTGTATTCTATCTAAAAGTGCACAATGCTGACACGAAGCTGCCAAACATGGATTGAAGCTCAAAAAACTCCAGTTTATTGCCAAACAATTCAACTTGAACCAAAATTCTAACGAGGCTTCTACTCTCAACTGAACACAATGTATACATAGATCATTAAAAGACAAGCCCAAGATCAGAACCACTTTCATCTGAATCATTGACAGAAGGCTGTCCAAGCCTAGACTTATATGTTAGCAGTGCCAATGGACTCGGAACAGGCTAACGACACTAACTTATCATGCTGCACCCAGTCTCGAACCATAGACTTGAAATACTTTGAATGTTCAGCATTTTCAAGGACTGCTTTCACTCCCTTGTATGCACTTTGTAATGCACGACCACAGGAATCTTCATTGATTGTGGGAACTCTCGGGGCCCCATGGTCACGGTAAGCAATAAGTACCACCTTAATCTATATAATGATTGGTTGGTAAGTGCGCCGGGGAAGATGTGGACTCACCACAGAAATCACCAATGCAACTGCGTCCGGAGGGATTGTGGTTGAAAACTCTTTGCAGCTTTTCAGCGATGTGCGACCCGATGCTTTGTAATAGAACGCGATGCATGCGTGCCGGATCGCGTCGTGCGAGAAATTCCACAGTTTACCCTGTGGGATAGTTAATTTTTGTTACGTAGCGAGTTCCTGACTCACGTCCTCATCCGGCGGTCCTCGCAGCCAGTCACCATTGTGGAGGAGCCGTGAAGCGGCATTCTTGACGTATTCCATGGCCCTCTTCGCGTTCCATTTTGCGCCCTCGGGGACACAAAGTTCTTTGTAATGCTGGCGTACCGCGGCCGTAGCGATGCGTTTCAATTCACTACGAAAATTGCCGTTTTCGTTGTAAAGCTGTAATACCGACTCAGTATGATGCGTGTGAAGAAGAAAAATCTTACTATACGAGCCATCGAATGTCGGTGTTGCGGATACTGGCCATCTTCAATGGCGTGGCGCTTTGTCTTGTACTCGTTGTAGACTTCACTTAGAATTTCCAAACCGACACCTTGGGTTGCAGCCTCGAGCGTAATAAACGGGTTCTGAGTAGCGTAGTGGACACGCACCAACAGTTTGCACCGACGGAGGAAGGCTTTAGTCAGAGGCAGATAGTAACTCAGACAGGTGGGATCATCCGACGATAACACCCGTCGGCCGCCGGGAGTATCAACGTCATCCTTATTAACGTCATCCTCCGACTCGGTCCCAGAAGGTGGGCGTATGCGACCGTTCTTGAATTGATGACGTCTCAGGACATCGTGTGGCAAGTCGTCCGATCCGACTGGGTGAGAGTCATTGCTTCTATGATCATTGTGAGCACGGTTTGAGACCTTATGAGATGAAGACGACGTCTTGGATTTGCCTTTATGACGTCGAACGCCATCATCACCATCGCCTTCGTGGTTGTCCTTGCGAGAACGATGATAACGGCCGCCATCGTTACGGTCTTCGTGTCCACGATGACGAAACTTGGAACTCGTAGCACTCTTGTCCTTGCGATTACGGTGATGAAGGCTGCGATCGTCACTGTCATCTTCGCCTTCATTATCGACAGAACCCTTGTCCTTGCGAGTATGATAACGGCCGCCGCCATCATGGTCTTCGTGTTCGCGCTGACGAGACTTAGCGCTCTTATGACGGGCCTTGAAAAAGGTTTGAGTGCGCAATTTCGACTGCCTGAAATTACTGACATCACGTTCATTTCCACCATTATTCGTCATATCTTGGTAGTATACGGTTAGGACGCGCAAACCTGTAGGTCAGATACTCACCGTAGCCATCGTTCATTAGTCGCTGTCCTGTCCCTTTGCCCGACCGAAATGAGAGTAGGTAGCGGGCGAAACAACAATATATGTATACCTTTCTGGTTGCTGTCGTTTGGTGGAGGGGAACTAGGCGGAAAGTAGAGAGGCGGCTCCAAGTCTTCGCCGCGAGGGCCGGATGCATCAGAATGCTCGTCGGAGCCATGTTGGGATCGTCCGCTTTGCCCTTATTTCTCTTGTTTGTTAACGTCGTGGCGAAGCAGTCATGGAAATAACTTACGCGGCCCGGGAGAGCGACTG
>JBBPPB010000101.1:0-22029 GCA_038091755.1 Leccinum pallidistipes | reverse complement strand
GCAGTGGAGGGGCCGACCCTGGCCTGCCACCTGTCCAAGCCAGCTCACCTAGAACGATCGAGAACGCTCGTGACCCAGCCATTCCATCTTGATGCGGAAACGCTCAGATGTCGAAAGCTGAAGAACCATGGCTAGGCAATCCACCTGAAAGGGTGTGACGCCAATGATGCCAAACTCCATACCTCTTTCCATGGGGAGACTATGTCTCCTGGAAATGATGGGACTTGGACGTTCAGCGATGCGGATCTTTTCGCTCCCTTCTCACTTCATTGAAAGGTTCATGCTAACGACCACTCCCAGATCCACCATGTCCACCTCCATCTACAAAGATATCGCCAAGCTCTCAGGAGGCAACTACCGCCGCTGGGCTCGTGAAATGAGTGCAGCCCTGCGTGCACAGGGCCTTTGGACGAAGATATCCCGTCCCCGCCCTACCTGGACCATCACCTATGCCGTCAGAGAAGGTGAAAACGACGTCCAACGTCAACGAAACGCGACATACCAAGAATGCACCGACGAACAGAAGATCACTTGGGACAAGTGGGACGATGCTGACGACCAGGCCACTGGCGCTATCACCCTTCGCATGGAAACCCATATCCACGCCGCCTTCGATGGTCCCAACAGGACTGCTATGGAGCTTTGGGAAGCTATCAAGGACGCCTACGACGCCCCCTCCATCGCCTCTGCCTATACCGAGTTCAAGCAACTCCTGTCCCTCATCATCCCCGAAAACAATCACCCTGCCAACGCCTTCGCAAAAATGCAAGGACACTTCAGCGCTCTCAAAGAGTTCGACCATGAGGTCCCAGAGAAAATCCAGAACATGCTGGCACTCGCCAAACTCCCCAAGTACGCTGATTTCGCCGCTCAGCTCCTCAACAGCAAGCCCTCCACCGACATCGATCCCGTCACAGTCGCCGTCATAGAGCGCATGACACTGGCTGCCTGGCAGCAACATGCTTCCAGGCGTAAGCCCAATCACGATGGTGGCCACAGGGCCAACAAGATCTCTGCTGTGAAGAGGAAGGGTGAAGAGGACCCCACCTTCGACGATCAGAAGGATGATGGGAAGGACGACGAGAAGAAAAAACGTCGCCAGGGTAAGCGCTCTGAAGATGGAGAGAAGAAGCGAGGCAGCCGCCGTGAGCGTGCCAAAGCCAAGGCTACCGCTTCCAAGGAACTCTCCGACAACGAGAGCAGCGACTCCGATACCACTCTCGCCCCTGCCAAAGCCAACAAAGCCAAGGCTTCTTCCTCATTCGTCTTCGCCAACATGTCTCACGTTCCCGTCGTCATCCATGCCGCCTCCAAGGAGGTTTACCGTCCCGTCCGTGATGTTCGCAAAACCTCGCACACTGTAGGAGCTGCCCAATATGGGCCCCCAGTGTTCCCTCAAACAACCGCCGCCATCTCCCTCGCCAGACGACTGGAGATTACTCCCACAGCAGAGACTGTACGTCGCCTCGAACCCGTCGCCACCCGCCGCACTGCATGGGAAAGAGGTCACCCCTACCCCTCTCCCATCGCCTCCACCTCTCGCACTCTACTTGAGCGCCTTGAGGATACCGAGCGCCTTGAGCTCGCCGACTCCACTCGTCTCGACCATTACGACATGGTCATGGCAGGTGCGGATGACATGGACGCCTTTGGCATCCAAGTTGACCACTCCCTCCTAGACCTTCCAACCGTCCCAGAGGACGTCGAGGAAGAAGACGAAGGATGCGAGATGGACGACGACTGTGTCTCGTTGGGGGATACCGAAGAACGAGATGAGTATCTCTCTCGCTTCTTCGATGAAGCAATCGATCACGAAATGTGGTACGCCCCTCCCTTCCTTTGCCCAAACTACACTAACGCTGCTGTGCGGATTTCTTCGCCGCAGATACGTAGTATACATCAGGCTCGAAATGTTGTAGTAGATAGTAATAAATCTACTACATTCTCGCAAACAATGTGTGATGACTGCAAAGGAAAAGGAAAGGGAAAAGCGAACCAACTACCACCCGACATGTGGCTACTGGATTCAGGAGCATCCTCACACTTTACGTGTGATATCGACGACTTCTCTGAATACCATGAGTATGAAAAACCAACCTACTCACAAACCGCCAATGGACAAGCACCAATCCTAGGCGTTGGAACAGTCCTCATCGACTTTAAAGGTGCCACTGTGCGATTATTGCCAGTTATATACATGCCCACATGTAACATTCGACTCATATCCATGGGGACGCTTCTACAGAAGGACAATTGTCTAACACTAAAAGCGTCGAACGGGTTAATCGAATTCTTCGACAAATGTTCAAGGAAGACGATACTTTCCTTCCACACACATGGTGACACCATGTATTGGCTTCGTGCACCAACCATTCAACCCCAGAACCGATGTACATCGCTCGCTTCTGTTGATTATGACACTATGCACCAGAGAATGGGCCACCCCTCTCGAGATGTCCTCAAAGCGGCCAGGAAACATATCAAAGATTTCCCTGAGATCGACATACCGACTCAAAACCCCATATGTCCAGGATGCGAACTAGGCAAACAGCCGAATCGCCCTTTTCCTCATAGCGAGACGCGTGCTAACGCTCCCTTTGAACTAATCCATGCTGACTTAAAGTCATATGAGACGGAATCACACCATCGATATCGATATGCTGTGATATTCCTCGATGATTACACGTCTGCGGCCTGGGTAAACCCCATCCGATCGAAGGATCAGACCATCAAAGTGGTCAAACACTTCTTCTCCTATATCCGTAATCAATACAACGCCCACATTAAGGGCTGGATGTCTGACGCAGGTGGTGAATTCACCTCCAAAGCATTCACCGACTACATGAAGGATAATGGAATACACATACACCAGTCCGCCCCATACGCTCATCAGCAAAATGGACGCGCTGAAAGGCTTATCCGAACCTTATCGGACAAAGCGCAGGCAATGAGGTTACACGCCTGCCTCCCCTCCAACACCTGGGAATTCGCGTTGGAGCATGCTGCTCACGTATACAACCGTACCCCTATGGTCCGTATTGGATGGAAAACTCCCCATGAACTACTCAAGGGGGAGAAACCTTCTGTTTCTCATATCCGAGTCTTCGGCTGTGGCGCATATGTGCATATTCCAGCTGAAACTCGAGGAGGTAAACTCCAACCCAAATCGGAACTAATGATCTATCTCGGCACTGCTGCAGGTAGTGATAAGAATTTTATATTCTTGCGTCCCACTGGCGCAATCTTCACTGCTGCACACGCTGTGTTCGACGAACACCTCTTTCCTCGCTGTCCAAAGGCAGCACCCCACCGACCTGTTGGTCGCCAGCCCACTGACTTAGGTCCCCCTAATCATGATCACTCCACATCACCTGGTCCTTCCGACTCAGAAGATGATGATTGGAGACGCCCCTCTCCTGGTGATACCCCTAGAAGGATCCCACCTCGAGACTCTGTGTCACCGAGTCCTCCTCCTCCAGAACCTCCCTGTACCCCAGAACGTCCCACCCGTCCTCTGACACCTCCGCCTGGTCCTCGTCGTTCTCAGCGAGAGAGACGACCCCCACGTCGTCGTGACAATGCTTATGGTGAAAGACGACACCCTCTCGATCAACTTCGCGATCTTGAGGGGGACATACCTTGGGGTGCGCCCGAAGACGACGGCCGTGAACAACCTATCCCTGGTGGACTCCCTCCATCTCCGACTCCTTCGGAAGATGATGTCGACCGCCTCACTAGGGAAGGGGGAGACAATTTGGTCACATACCTCACGTCTAAGGCAATCCAACCGAACTATCGAGACTGGAAGTACAAAGACACACTAAAGCTCCCTGCCGATGAGCAAAAACTCTGGCATGAGGCTTGCCTCAAAGAGTTACAAATACTCAAAGACCGAGAAGTCTATAAAATAGTCCCACGACCAGCAGACCGGAAAGTAATCCGTAATCGCTGGGTCTTCGACGTCAAATCCGATGGTCGCAAACGAGCCCGCTTGGTAGCCAAAGGCTTTTCCCAGGTTGAGGGTCTCGACTTCGACCAGATATTCTCACCAGTAGTCCGATTTGAGACGGTGCGGGCCATGCTCGCCCTCTCTACCCTAGAGAAGTGGCATCTCACAGGACTTGATGTCCGATCTGCGTACCTCTACGGCAAACTGGAAGAAGAAATCTACATGGAATTCCCAGAAGGGTTCACGCCACCCAATACAAAAGGCAAAGTCCTCCGACTACTTCGCGCCCTATACGGTTTAAAGCAAGCTGGCTTAACCTGGTGGCGAGCACTAGATCAGTCGATGAAGGAACTAGGCTTTGAGCGTCTCAAATCAGATGCTGGCCTCTTTATCTATCGCAATGGCAAAAATGTCGTAATAGCGATAATCTACGTAGATGACGCCCTCTTCTGTGGACCGAACAAAGCTTTTGTAGAGAAGCTAAAGGCCACATTCATGAAAAGATGGGAATGTCGAGACCTCGGTGAACCATCCGAATTCCTAAAGATGAGGATAAAGCGTGACGGCCAGAAATTATATCTGGACCAATCCGCCTATGTCGAGACGATACTGGAACGCTTTGACGTTACCAACTCACGTATCGCTCGTACCCCTCTTCCTTCAGGATATTATCCCGAGAAGAACATATCCCCCGTTAACCCAGAAATTCGTCTGAGGTTTCAAACGGTGATAGGATCCCTCATGTACCTAATGATTGGTACAAGGCCCAATATAGCCTATGCAGTAACCCAACTCGCTAGGCAGGCCGCAAATCCATCCCAAGACCACCTAGACAAAGCTTACTATATATGCAGATACCTACTTGGTACGCGTAAGTACTCGCTAGTCTATAATGGTGAAGGTGGGAAAGGCATTATTGCCTGTACAGACTCCGATTGGGGTCAAGACGTCCAAACAGGACACTCGCAGACAGGTTTTTACCTGAAACTTGCGGAAGGGGTCTTCCTATGGAATTCCCATCTCCAGAAAACCACTGCCCTCTCCTCTACTGAGGCAGAGTATATGGCATTGAGTGACTGTTCTCGTCAAGCAGTCTGGATCTGGCAGATGATGGGTGAGCTCGGCTATAAGCTGCGCCCGATCCCCATTTGTGGTGACAATCAAGGATCTCTGTTTATGGCAGAGAATCCAGTCACCGAAAAAACGATCAAAACATATACGACTTCGATACCACTTCATCCGTGACACTATCATGCAGGACAAAATAATCGAATTGTTCTACATAGAAGGAACAAAGAATCCAGCCGACATGTTCACGAAGAACCTCACATTTGAGAAGTTCGCTGAATGTCGATCCCAACTCGGCCTTGAGTTTTACTCTGACTGAATGCTCGCTAGTGATACTAATTACTACGCGGATGACTTATTTCTCATCACTTACGTCCACTATAGTAGTATACTAAGTAAGGGGGAGTGTTGAAAGTACGAGCATTAGAGTACTAATCTAGTAAATAGTTCACACGCTTGTATTATATAAGATAGCTCAGTCGCGTCTGAGTTTGAATAGGAGTTTATTCAATCTTCTTCCACAACCACAACGTTCCACTCGACTCGCCCTCGTTCTCTCACAATGTAAGTACTCGAGCTCTCTTCCTAAACCTTGAACAAGCGAAACATTACATAAATGGCCTCAAGGCCCGGCTTGAGGCTATCTTGAGCACTGAGTTCTAGCGTGGGGTTGGTGATGTCGATGAACGTTGAACGTTGACGTTGAGTTCCGATGAGTCCCATTTGGGCTCGGACGTGACACGAGCAAGTGGCAGCACTGATAGAAACATAGTACACAAACACGCAAAGTAGATATCATGATACAACAGACATAACGAAAGACGAATGAAATGAACGTAGTACAGAGTAGTCAAACTTTGCTCTGTGTCGCAGACAACCTACAGATTTTGCGGATCACTTTGTTCCATCCTTCACCCACTTTGTGCCCCGCCTGTCCCCCGATCCCGAGGGTCTGGAATCACACGACTTTGTCTTGTGCTTGAGGGACAGACTTGTGAACCACTGGTAGTAGCGGTCGTACGCCGTGCAACACAACCTTTGCGAAACAAAATTAGCCCATTCATCCCAGTCGATGTCGAGTAGGCTGGTGTTTGAGCTTCGTATTCTCTGCAATCTCTGGACTTGCCAGTGTGTAGGAGTTGGTTTGCTGTAGTTCTGCTCCATCAAGGATATGACGCTCGTCTTCAAGCCTTGACAACATCGTCCATCTGACAGGAGGGATAGAGAGTCTGGAAAATTGATTAGCAATAGAATAAATCACCAACTTTGTTGAACCTACCCCTCGCGCTACGTATTCCATGTCCGTACTCTCCAAGTCGAATCCCTTGACGGGATGACAGAGAAAGACTTCGAACGACACGTTATCCAATGAGACCCATGTAAAATCCTCGACATTGACTTTTTTGTAGAACTTGTCGGTGAGGAATGGTCGCAAGAAATCGGCACGGGAAAGAAGACCTTTAGAGCGCAGTTTGAGGGCTGGCGAGGCTTCTTCGTCTGGGGATGTCCATTTGTGATCTTTGTTGATATAGACGATGAATGCGAGGTCGATACTGGCCACGTCGGCCAGCAACTTCTTCATCTTCAGTCGAGTTGCGACGGGAGAGACCGCGAAACAGATTTCGCCGGCCCATTTGACGGCATAGTCACCTGGTTTGTGTGCGGCCATGCAGATAAAGTCGGGGATCATGGGTGTTGGGTGTTGGGTGTTGGATCTTCGAATTCAGTTCAACATTGAGGATGCCAGATGGGACGTGCAGATTACCGATGAAACGGTGAACGACAGTTGAGAAGTGGATTAGGGAAGATTCCTGGAGCTGGGAAGGCAACATGACATGTAATTCTTCAGATTCAGGAAGGTATATGAACCTAAGTGATAATTAACCACATTTGTTGTAGTACGACTTGGAACTACTCACTTGACGCGGATATGTAGATCGTCGAGCGCCTCCAATATGTTTGCCAACTCGGCAGATTTGACACCTTGAAATACCTATGTGTGAAACTTGAATAAGACACATAGAAACTTTGTTGGAACTGTATGTACCTTCACTGTGTCAAGTGTCAGGTCTTTGATCGGTAAGATGTACTAGTGAGAATCAGATATGGGGGTTAGCCAAGAATGTAAGCCCGACCTATTTGATCCTTATCTTGATTATCAGCACTTGGTTTCCCATCGCCACTCCTCTTTTTAATTGCCACCTTCTTTGCGGCCTTGGAAGCATCAGCCGTGCCCTTTGCCAGCCTTGTTCGAATCTGAGTTTGAGTCCTCTGAGAGTACGGGCGTCGTAGTTGCTGCTTCTACTTATAGGGTGTCCCTGGTCATCTGAAAGAGAGGAATGTGAAGTGTTGGTAGAGGGCTCCACCCAATGCTCCCAATTGTCTTGGGAGGTCTTCATGGTGGCTAGTGCTGAAGGATTGTAATGATCGACGTATAACTCAGTAAAGGGTAAGATTGCTTCGTGTCAAGATACTGACGAAGTTAAGAAGCTAAGTATGTACAGTGAAGACTGAAGGGTGATGGGAGACTCGGAGGAGCATATGACCAAAGCACACTCTAGACCCCCAAGATTACGTCAGACACCCTGACAGCCCACAAAGTCGAAGAATGATGATGCGGATGAACGATGAACGATGAGATAAAAGGTATTGATAGCCTGGGTGGTCTGCAAGGAAAGGAGTTTAGCTCGAATGGCATGATGGGACTTCAGATAACATAGGCACACTAACCACAGTATCTTGAGCCTTGAGGTTGAGTGAATGAGGCCACGATGCGAGCCGCAGACAGCAAAGAAACCTACATGATGTGGACAGTGAATGAGTTACCACTGACCTGATATCCAAGGCGTTGGGATGGAAATAAGAATCCAGTGAAAGAGATGAAAGAGGTGATGAAAGAGGTTGAGCCAAGTCGCAATGGGTGCTACGTCCGAGATCATTGTGAGCAGGCATGTTGAACAGTTGAACCATCATGAAAAAAAATCAAATGTACTGTGTAAAAGCACTCCGAACCTGTCCTCGAATCCTCCCGACAGCGACCACAGATTGGATGAGACGGGTGCGTGCGACTCAGAGCGGGTGCGTTAGCAAAGGAATGTGAAATATGAGTGAGCGGCTGACTGCTGGCATGAGCATCCACCGTGGTTGATACTCGACTGTCTAGACAAGCCTCCTCGAGACTGTATGGTTCCCAAAATGTGCGGTTCGAAACTGGTTTGCGGACTAGAATTTTGGTTGCTGTGCAGTGGAAAAACTGGGCCGGCATTTTGGTCGAATTTGCCGAGTCGCGACCAAAACCATTACCGGTTTTGGTTTCGGACCCGTGGGAAACTGAAACTCCGGCAACACTAGCTTGGTAGTGGTGGGAACAAGTGTAGCCTCGAGAAAAGGACCTTGGACTAGGAATGAGGAGAACTAAGGAGTCTTGAGGATTGTGGGATTGAAGACTAAGGTTCAAAGGGATTTAAGATGACTTTGAGAGACAAGACTTGGTCTTCGAGGTCGAAGTGTCCTTTCTAGTGCAGGACTTGGACGAGGTCACACAGAGTGTTCAAAGAAGCAAGGGATATATTCCAAGACATATCTAGGATACTCGAGGAGGTTAAGGTTAAAGAAAAATTTGGTATTGTCGATTGAATGTTTAAATAAGTAAAAGAGCCGTTGATTGGCTAGAGGAATGGTGCCATAGAATATCAAGGAATGGTGAGGAAGGGGTAGGTAATCTGCAGTATGTATGACTAAGAAGCTGTGGATGACTAATTGTACAAGGGAAAAGTGAGATAATGACAAAGATACAAAGCGAAAGGAGAAAAAAAATAGGGGTCCTTCAAGAATCGTAACACAGCGATCATGGAGGCCATAGCATGAGAATATGTGCATGAAGAATAGTTTGGCAACATCAGAGGCAGAGGAAGTTTTGAGGCAAGGAAGGAAAATTACCCCCTTTGTAAGCCCAAGGTCGACCACCCATATAGCTACTATAGATGAAGAATCAATGGTATTTGATGTTCCTAACTCTAACGAAGCAACGTAACTATTACTAGAACAGGTTTCTGAGGATGTTTCCGTCATTTATGACGAGTATCAAGACGAATACATGGTTACACCTGAAGACGGAGATGATAATGGGTCCCTTGACGTACATACTGGGTGGCCTTCTGCCTCCGAGACCTTACAAGTGGCTTAATCATCTGTTATGTCTGTAACCCTCACTGAATCTGTCAATCAGGAATGGCATGAACAATGCCGGACCCAGTCTGTCCCTTCCTACTCCTTCACCTTGAAGATCCAACTCTTATGAGAGACAGCAGGTGGATTTTAAAACTGGTATCTACCAGATCCCTGCTCTGAGAAAGGAAAAGAAGATCATCTGAGATGTAGAAAGTTACTATGGTGACACTCAGAGATATCATAATGGTACCTGGAAGCATGGACTTACTTCCAGAGATAGAGCTTCACAAAACCCTACTTATGATGACTTAGACTGGGGAGATCATGATTGTAGCAGCTATGATAATAACGACTACTGCCATGAAGCTTATGCTGTACGATCTTCGACCCATAAGTTTACCTATTCAATGGAGTTCTTGAAAAAGCACTGGATGATCGATTCAGGATGTTCCGACCATATTACACCTGATGAATCAGATTTTACAGTACTAGGTAGTAGGTACTGATACCAAATACGCTCGTATAGCTCATGGTAATACAATCAAAATCATTGGGCCCGGTACCATATTACTGAAAGCAACATGACGAAAGACGCCTCTCGGGGGTCTGGTGGCTCAGCGGATATGCCACCACCCCTGGGTTTGTCCTCTGTGACAAACACCGGCTCTGTCACAGGTTCGAGTCCCGCATCAACCACCAGGGGTTTTTAGTGGGTAGTGTGTGTCAGCTTAGTCCCACAGTACTCATGTGATACTTGATAAAGAAGTTCCTCACGTGCTGTCTCCGTAAATGGATTTTCCCCTGGAGAGTGGCGTTATATTCCGGACCGTGTGACAAATTGACGTACGCCTTGTCCCGTGCATTAGGGACTAGGCTTGCCAGTTGCCTCTCGCCGTTGTGCCTCTCAAAAAAAAAATGCCTCTCACTCTCAAAGATGTTTGGTGGTCTCCTGATGCCTCTTGTCGATTACTTTTGACCAATCAACTAGCTTTAGTACAGGGCTATAAGACAATTATTGGCAAGATGACTGAAATCTTTGACAAGCAAGGTCACCTTGTTATCTGCCAGTGGGCTACTGCCTCATCACCTGGTGATATTCTTCACTGGTTTAAGTTGGATATAATTATTCCTACTGGAGATGTCCACACCTTGCAGGATGTTTCTTCTTTTGATCTTTGGCATCATCGTTTCGGACATGGTTCCGACAATGCTCTCCAACATGCTTCGATATCGACGGAAGGAGTTTCAAAGCTTTTTCCCCCTTCGAACTCTGCCCACCCTTGTCATGGCTGCTAGCTTGGTAAATCCCATGAGCATCCTCTTGGTTCCTCTGAGAAACGCTCTTTCCGAGTTCTTGGTTTGATTCATACTGACCTCATTGAGCTTCCTACTGAATCCTGCTCGTGTAACAAGTGGATTCTCACTTTCATTGATGATTGTAGTGCCTTTGCTTTCCTTGCTTTCATTCGTCACAAGAGTGATACTGCTTCGCGTTTTAGTGACTTAGTTATTCACGGTGAGACCTTAACTGGTCTTACAGTTACCTCTGTCTGTTCTGACCGTGAGGGTGAATATCTTGGTCAAGAACTTTTATCGTTCTTCATGTCCATCCAAAGGTATCTCTCGCCAATACTCAGTTCTACACCTTCCACAACAAAATGGTCGTGCAGAGAGATTCAATAGAACTATCATGGAAAAGGCTCAAGCGATATGATTGAATGCTTGTCTTCCTAATTCATTTTGGCAAGATGCAGCTGAGACAGCATTACACGTCTACAATAGATAACCAATGAGACGACACAAAGAAGATGTTACAGTTGTCCCTATAAGGTTTCGTCTTCGTCATTCTTCGTTCCGTTTCATTCCCTTCCCCTTCTCCTTGTCCTTTCGATCTGACTCCTCTTTCCTTCTTTCCTCTCCTCGTTATGATGTATAACCATCTATCTCTCTATCGTCTTATCCTCTTATCTTCCTATCGCTCTATCTCTTATCTCTCTATCGTCTTATCCTCTTATCTTCCTATCGCTCTATCTCTTATCTCGATTACCCTTTACGTCTCTCTCTCTCACTGCTACCTACATAGCTTGGTCCGTGCTCGACACTCCCTTGCTTAAATACCCTGTAGCACGATGGTGTCATGTCCCTAGCTAGATCTACGCAATCAAGCGTTAGTATTCTTAAGCTGCCTCGAGCCCTTAGTGTGTAACACTTAAGGTAGAGAGATCCTTCATTGATAATCGTCTCAACGTGACTCTCCGTGAGCTCCTCGACAATATAACATTACGCTTCGCGTAACAGAAGACTTCTTCTGAGATATTCCATGGAACTAAACCTGATGTTTCTTACTTCTGAGTATTTGGTTGTAAATCTTACGTCTTTATACCAAAAGACTTGAGACAAAACAAACTAGCACCAAAAGCAGAAGAAATGATCTTCCTAGGCTATGAACAAGGATCCAAAGCTTATCACTTCTGGTGTCCAACACGTCTACAAGTATTCATATCATCTACTGCCACTTTCAATCAAGTAACATTTCCTCATTGTACAAAGAAACTAAGACCTATAGATGAACTTTCCGCTATTCCACATTCATCCGAGTCAATTGTTCCAAATGAAGAAGCCGCCTAACCTGGACCTAATGGAAATGGACATGATAAGGTTTATCCTGATCAGATTATTACTTATCCTTCCATAGTGTTTCCACCACAACTCCCACCTAATCGAGGATTACCAAATCCTTACATTCCATCACCAAATCAATCACCTTTGAATTCCATACCATGGAATCTTCAATCTGGTGGTTTTGATTTCTCACAATTCCCAGATGATTCCCCAATACCTCCTCCTGTAAATATAGATGAGGATGAACCATTTGAGTTATTACATCCATACAGTCCTGTTCATAAAGGACAAACACGAACTGATTGAGAAGCACATTTCCAAACTTCTCCTGATAGAGTTCATCAATGCAAACAAAGACTTCTTGATTGTTTCACTGAAAGTGGAAATGAATTACCTGATATTCCTCAAGACCTACAAGATACTAGACTCAAAGATTTCGATCAACAAGACAGGGTTATTCATGATTTTTATCAGAACAATCCCTCCTATTGTTGGCAAGCACCTAGAAGAGGATCTGATGAAACTATTCCTCAGTTTCAACAACAACCTCATCAGCATCACCCTACACAAAATGCTAGAGAAACACCAAGGACTCGAACTAAAGTATCCACTCATATACCCATAAGACATATCCAACCAGATAATGTATATGGAGATAAAACACCACTCGAAATAGAACGAGATCAATTAGGTAAATCAGTACCTATGGATACCACTCAGGAAAATTTATCTCCATTATCTCCACTTACTCCAAGTATGACTCTAAGTCCGATACCGGAAGAACCAAATCCTAGTAATTTACAGGATATGAATGTGGATGATCTATACACTAATCCACCTAAAGAGCCATTTAGCTCGAAGTGGGTTCACCATTACATGTTTACAGCAGCTGTTGCTGTTAGTGATACTCCTGTTCACTATTGAGATGTAAAGAAACTACCTCTAAGCAAACAGAAAAAATGGCAACTATCCATGGAAGAAGAAATGAAATCTCTTTGCGACCGAAATGTTTGGGAACTTGTGGATCTACCTCCAGGTAGAAAATCCATCACAGGGAGATGGATATATGCAACAAAGAGCAATGATCATAAAAAGGCTCGGCTCATTGCTAAAGGCTTTACTCAAATCTATGGAATAGATTTTGAAGAAACCTTTTTCCCATAGCTCGCTTCGAGACTGTCCGACTCTTATTAGCTTTAGCATCATTAGAGGATTGGGACATTAAAGCTCTCGATGTCAAAACAGCATTTCTCTTTGGAGCATTAGACGACAATGTGGAGCTAAAATGGTACAACCTGAAGGTTTTATCAAGAAAACAAAACAAAACAAAGTTTGTCGACTACAAAAGGCCATTTATGGTCTCAAACAAGCCGTGGCTTAAATTGAATAAGGCTCTGCATAAATCCCTTGTCAATATGGGATTCAAATGTACTGTCTCTGACGGTTGACCCAGGTGTTTACATTAAATATATTGGCAAAGACAAGATAGTGTTTGTAGTCTATGTAGACAATGCACTATTCATGGGAAGTAACACTAAATTACTCCTCCAGCACATTAAAGTGTTCACTCAACAATGGGAATCTTGTGTATTAGGAGATGCTGAAGAATACCTTGGCATGACCATTACTAGGAATTGTTCCAAACGAACTCTAAGATTAGACCAAATAGCTTATGCTGACAAAGTAGTGAAACAGTTTCAGCCCAATAATGCTAAACCCGCTTGAACTCCACTTCCTTCTGGTTATATACCAACCCCTAATGAAGGAAGATTAGAAATGAAGGTCTCAATACCAATCTATAATTGGATCATTGGTCTTTTTTCAATATAGATAGTGGAATTACTTTACTATACATTATGCTTGGCACTAGACCAGATCTTTCATATTCTGTAATCAAGATGTCACAATTCTTGGCTAACCCATCCGAAGATCACATCAATAGGGCATTATATATAGTCCGGTACCTTTCATATACCAAGAATTTGTCAATCACATTTAATGGTTTAGCCCAGAACAATGGCTTCTCAGCTTACTGTGACACTGATTGGGCTGGTGATACAGAGACTAGACAGTCTACCTCTGGTTACTGTATATTCCTTGCAGATGCTATCATCTCCTGGTCTTCACATCGACAGAAATAGTTGCTCTATCCTCTACTGAAGCAGAATACATTGCCATGACTGACACAGCCAAGCAACTTGCTTGGATATGACATCTCTTCACTGAGATTGGTCATGAGATCAAAGGACCATTACCACTTAATTGTGATAATCAAGGTGCTATGTTCCTAGTATAGAATCCTGCTCAGGAAGGAAGATCTAAGCGCATTGCTATTTAATATCACTAATTCGAGATGCAGTACAAGAGTTAAATGAACTCGAGTTGTACTATGTTCCCACTAATGATCAAAAGGCTGACATGATACATCTTTATGAAGAATGTAACCTTTGATAAGTGAGAACTATCTATGCAGGAGTACTTCGAGTAGAAGCGTAGACAGTGAGTAAGGGGGTGCACGACTATGGTTACGTGCCTATGGATGTTGTTCTGCAGGCTTATGGATTGCCACGTGTCATATCCTATGTTCTCGATTGTAAAGGAAAGGATGAGCAAGGCTTGATCCGCGGAGGCAAGTTGGGATGCAACACCGAGAAGAACGAAGCTAGAGAGCCTTTGTTCGACCAGTCATATATTATACAATCACGGGCGGCTATAGAGAGGCGCTGGGTATGGGCACTAAGGGGAAGTTGAGGCAGCTGTTGACGAGGCGCCGGGAACTATTGTGAGCGAGGGAACTAGCTAGAAAATTAGGGTGTGAAGCACCGTTCACAACAATAAGTTCTGAATTGGGTGTATTCGACTAGATCTTACTAATTACCCTAAAAAGGCATGATATTACCTAATGGATTCCCATCAGAGACATTGCTTACACAATAATTTTGTTGTGTTGCCTTTTTGCATCCCATATGTGTTTTCAGTCTTTTGTTTGGTCCACTTTACCCCTGGCCGCAAGAGGTGTGAGTTTAGGTGTCCACTAAATCACATTTTAGCAGTAATTCAGACTTAGTCAAATTCTGCACATCAGCTTGATGAGGAAAAATGTTAAAACAATCATTATTCACTCAATTCTTGTAGGATAAAGATCATCCAGTCTAGAACTTGTCTAGACCTTTCATCTATGCTAATGTAATGTAGATTTGATGTAGATAAGAGCTTTATATGCTATTGGCTACATCTTTGCTTACTGATCATTAATGATCAAGCTTATTGATCATGATGAGTTTCTTATGCTATTCGCTGGAACTTCTTACATGATCTTATGGAATGTTCTTCAACCATTCCATACCATAATATGTACAAATATACACACATGTATATAAGGCTTTAGGCCTCACACTGAAATATCAGTTCGCTTTACACATAGCAAGTATTGCAAACTACTCTTAGTCTTGATATCTTTATCTCAACTTCTTAGTGAGTTTTCTACTAAAGACTCCCTTTCATATAAGACTTGTATCTTGTATACTGCACCCTTAGAATATCCATTAAGGATTTCTAAATAGGGAGGTTTGTTTCCAACATGGCAAGGGGTCGAGGTAATTGGGTGGTAGGAAAACTCTTGTTTCGAGATGAGGGTTTGGTCAATGAAGCTTCCTGTGGCTCCACTGTCAATGAGGGCAGATACTTCGACAATTTTTGCTCCTGTAGATGCCAAGATGGAGATGGGAATGCAAATTGATTTGGCATGGGGTGTTGTACAGAATACAGGGGCAATATGATGAGGAGAAGTAGACGTCGTCGTACTAGTTCTCCATTTCAAAAATCCTCTTCTTCTATGGTCTCTCTGGTCGAAGTGGAGGTTGTTGCGATAGTCTCTTCAATGGTGTCCTCAGGGGTCAAGGTTTCGACAGGATTGTCCTGGTAGACAGTCCGAGGACGTTTCGAGAGGCAGTAATCTGATGGATGTATTTGCCCAAGTCTGAAGGGCTTCAGGGAGTTGGAGAAGGTCGACTAGGGTTTCGAGGGGGGCGAGGAGGGGAGTCGGAGGAAGAGTTATGGTTGGCTGCTCTGCAGCCTACTTTGTGATAGATGAAGCAGTGATTCTGCTTGAGGTGACGAGCTTGTTCGATGGGAGAGAGACGGACAGCACTGATGTCCATAGCATTTGGATCATGACGAGGCTGGGACGATAATAGTCCTCCTTTTCCCGACACGATATCAGATATATGTCTTTGTTGAGCCTGGTACTTCACAGCTTGTTTGATCCATTCCTCAGAGGTGGTAGGTTGGGTTTGCTGGGAGAGGATCATGGTGACCAGTTTTGGATCCATCCCAAAGGTGAGATGTTCGAGGAGGGCATCTTGATCTGTGATTCCAGCACGAGCGGAGTGAAGACGGAATTCAGAGATGTATTTCTGGAAGCCTCCTTTGTTGTCTCGAGTGTTCTGTCTGAGAGAACAAAGTTTTCGACGAGATTTGATAGAGATGTTAAATGGGAAGAAGGTGGCTCGAAAGTCATCTTCTAGTTTCTGGAGAGTCTTCTCCACAGCAGCAACATTGGTATCAGCGATTTTTGCATACCATCCTTCAGCAAAGGGAGCACCATAAATACACTTTCATGGCTAGGATCCAGTGGTTGGCATCCTTAAATTCTCCCGAGAAGTCGTCAGGGAGACCAGCTTTCAGTTCAGAGGGAATGATGGGCGGAGGTGGTGTTGCAACTCAAGGGGGAGGGGTAGGTGGATTGGGAGGTGGAGGTGTAGGTGGGAAGAGATGAGCTCTGCTTTTGGCTGTGATGCAAGCGTCTTCTTCATCGGCAGTAGGTCTTCTCCCAACTTGAACTCCAGAAGGTAAGGCAGCGAAGGGAGTAGAGCGAGCTTCTTCCGAGTCAGAGGAGGGAGGTCGAAAGGTGTTGCAAGAGGGGTGTAGGTATGAAATGATGGGTGGTCTGCTAGGCAGCAGGAGGCAAGGGAAGAGCTAGATCTTTTGTTATGCGAGGCGTTAAGTGTATTGTCAAGGAGCTCACTAAGAGTCACGTCGAGATGAATACAAGAAAGGGTTCTCTCTACCTTAAGTGTTCACACTAAGGACTCGAAGCAGCTTTGAATACTAACGCTTGATTGCATAGATCTAGCTAAGGAACAACACCATCATGCTACTGGGTATTTAACCGAGGAGTGCAGCAGAGCACAGACCAAGCAGTGTAAGTAGCAGTGAACAAGAGGAGAACATATCAGGCAATCGAGATAAGGAGATATCAAGATAAGAAGATAAGATGATAAGGAGATACTAGGGAGAGATAGAGGGATAGCAAGATAAGGAGATAACAAGATAAGAGATAGCTGGCCCCGAGGCTATATGTCCGTATGGGGAGAGCCAAGGAGAATAGACAAGTCAGAACGTATGGAGATGGAGAAAGGGAAGAGAATGAAGCTAAAAAGTACACGGAAACCCTCAGGGATGACTGTAACATCAGTCATCATGGTATGTAGAACTATTTGCTTTGGTACTACACTAACCGTATCAAACTTGAAGGACGCAGATAATATCCAACAATCTTTCTTGAGTGAGCAACATCCGACACTGTGGCATGCAATCCTGGCCCTGGAAGAGCTTCTGATGGCTTGGGAAGTGAGGAAAGAAGTCTCCAAGTACACTCAGTTCAACTGTGCAATCGAAGCAGCAATATTGAAGATTAAAAAATATTACAACAAGCTTGATGACAAGCCGATGTTTGTCTTGGCTCTTGGTACATTTACTCTCCTTTTATTCCCTGTTTTGATTCATGCTGGTGCTCACAATTCACAGTTCTTCACCAGTGCTACTACAAATTAGAATACATCAAGATGGCATGGGGCGGAGTAGAAGAACAGGAGAAAGAGCGTGCCGATGGGAACCCGCATGCCAAGAATTGGTACGACTAGGCGCTGAAGATCATCAAGAACACAATGCGGGAGTATTCACGAGACCACACTCGTGATCCCATCACCTCCAAGTCCACATGATGATCTACCCATCAAACCACTACCACTGTTCCAGGCCCCCCCGAAATGCTTGAGTCTGAATATGGCTTCTGGAACAGGCAACCTGCAACAATGAGTCCATGTTGGGGTGGGCAGCTGAGCTCCAGTGGTATCTCACCATTGTCGAGCAGAACATTTCAAAGGACATGAATGTTGTGGCATGGTGGCACTGTGGCAAGTAAGTATGACATTGAGCATTTATTTGACAGTCAGTGATATATATATATATTTAGAAACATGCACCTATCTACCCGGTCCTTGCTTTGATTGCAAGAGATGTCTGCACAATCCCAGCATTCTCTGTACCATGTGAACGGGTCTTTTCGGCTGGTGGGGAGATTGCAAGAGATCGGTGATCTCACTTGGGATCTGATTGCTTTGAGCAGCTGCAAATCATGAAGCACGTGTGGCGGGGTGATATCATCAACCAAGCTACAGAAGGGGGCTGCCAGTGATGTGCAAGGGGTGTGTATAAATGGACATGGTCGTGGAGATGTGGAAGGAGAGGGAGAGGGAGACGAGGACAGGCGACAGACGCCCCAGCCGCAATGGCTGGAGAGGGAGACAGAGGAGGAGGTAGTGCTGGACGAGGAGGGTGCACATGCTGCGTTTGTGGCGAGGATGATATGGGCATTGACTAGGCTTCATTGAAGGAACGCACAAAACTCAAAGGCTTGCTCAAGGTCTTCAAGTCGTCTGCCGAGGTGATTGTGACTCGCCCCAACGACAATGTCTTCCTTCATCGCATTTATGAACTTTTCCCTATCAAGCTAGAGAAGGCCGAGTTGAGGCACTAGGACATTTCAAGATGTTCCTTCTTTGGGCACACTTGTCCTATATGCAATTACCCCCCGACCTGACCCCTGGTCAAGTGTAGGTGCTGAATATGGTCTTGAACTTGCTCTCGGCTCGAGTGGATGTCGTGTCGTCAAATGCTTGGCTGGATGCACTTGGAGTGATGGACTTGTCACAGATGTGTGTGTGTGTGCAGGCGATTTGGGAGATGAATTTGTCCTTGAAACAGATACTACACTAGTACATTCTTCAACAATCTTTGATCACACGCACAGGGTTGACCACTTGTCTACTAGGTCATCAAGTGTCGAGTCTGTGTACAACACAAGAGATAAAGAAGAGATCCAGCGAAATGAGCATTTTAGTTGAATGTCAGATAATATGTGTGTTGTGACACTGTCTGTAATATATGTATGTTTACTGGAACCTTTATTCTATTTTTTATTTGTCTGCGCGCATGTGTGGATGTTGTCATAATACATATTCTTCTCACTCAGATCTGCTATCTTATGTCAGCAGCACCTGGCGAGATTTTCTGTAAATGATATATCTAAATTACCTGTGAGACTGGATCTAGATCGGGTGATCCAAATCTGATGAGTTTTCTGTTAGGCAGGTTGCTTCTTCAAGTTGTTGTGTCACTCAGGCAAACAAGAGGCCAAGGTATATAAAGGCTGAAGTTCGTGAGGTCTTCCGCATCCCTTCTTCTTCCTCATTGATCCACTACTCTACCACACCTCTGAAATCTATGCCTCACAACGATGGTCAACATGCAGGTGGACAAGAGGCTGATTGGAGTCCTCAGAGAGACTGGCAAAAGACTCTGAGCGGCGGACACAACTTGAAGTGTTCACTCACAAACACTCTCAAATTAGGCCCAAGGAAATGGCTGTAAGTTGGTTTCCTCAACTTCTCTTCTCCACTTATGATTGGATCAGGGCCACGCGGGACCTGTTAGTCCATCAAGGATGCCATTTTGGTCGCGTATTCCGAGTCCACGCAATGTGCAGGCCTTACTGACCAATGGGATGACCCTCATGGGCCAGATCGAGGAAAATGGCCAAGAGTCATTGTCAGTCCAGTAGTAAGTAGTTCTTTGAGATTTGGCCTTCAATGCAGCAGACTCTGAGTCAAACACATTCCAAGGGAAAGGCAAAAGTACTCCGTGTTTCATGAATTGTTGAGGATGGTCCCGGGCCTTGCATGTCATGGAGTCCTCCGAGTCGGAAGAGGATATTATCATGGTAGCTGAACTGGTAAGACAGCTATATTACTTTACTATGTCACATTATTGATGATTGTTGGTAGGTACAGAAGGGTGCTAGTGGCAGCGCAAGAGCTGATGATACCAAAGGAATGAAAGGGGCCATTATAGATTGGATCACACCCAAGGGCCAAACCCTTAGTCCACATATCTCACGAGCGCACAGGAGCCCTCCTCTTCCCCGCCCACTATGAGTGGCAGAACTAACTGTAAGTGATTCCCACGACCTGCGGAATGGATTTTTTTGTAGCTGACTCAGGCTATTCAAGGTTTGTATATGTCATGCTGATGCTGGCTTGATGGCAATAGACTAAACAGTTTTTAGGCTTACAAACATGTGTTCACGTTACCCAGTTCGGTGGATCAGGAAAGGCTGAAGGCCACATGCTCCAGTAATGCACGCATTCATGGGATGCAAAGTGTTTCCAAGGCCTCAATTGCCTATGTCGCAACCCAGGTATCTAGTATGAAATCATCATTGGTGTCACACTGCTCACTAGCAGGCTCGATTTGCATTATTGTCGGCACAGGTATTTTCCAGTACAGATCTTATCACTGATTCAGAACAGTTCTACATTAGTGTCCTTGACTTACTTAGTGACCCAGAACTTAGAAGAGAAGGATGAGGTGGATCAATTGTTACTATGGACAGTGGTGGAACAGACAGATTTTTCCTCTCTACACAGAGAGTGAGCACTTACTACCATCAAAAAATAGTGCTCTTCAAGCAAGGATTTGGGCTAAACATGCTGAGTACCTGGCAGCTGCTGCCGAAGCTGGAGCTGATTGATTGTAACTATGATTAAATAGTTCCTGTGGTTATCATGTCTGCCCAATGACATCTACCTTTGGTGTTCTCCAGAATGCATGTCTTTGGTGATATGGGCTGCCTGGTCATGTTGGTGAGCAAGCATATTAAAGTTATATAATTATATAACAATTAAATTATGCCACTGATCATATGCCATTGAATATCATTCTGACAATAACACTGTTAATCTGCCACACTTGATAGATTTTATAATAATCTAAGTGCATTTAGATTATTGCAATCATGTTCTATTGAAGTATGGTATTGTCAGATATATTATACTTCTAAGCTATATAATGGATGGCATTGGATCAGACTCAGAAGAGTATTATCAGGTTTGACCTGATGCTCTCTGCATGACATATATTGTAATCAAACTCTGGTTGGGAGATGACTGGTCATTCATGACATGCAGAGAGTGGTCACAATTTACAAAGCAATGACTCTGATGACCATATCTCCCAACCTGAGTTTGATGTTAATATATATGTCATAGCTATGTGAATTGTGACAACTCTCTGTGTGTTATTGATTTTCATATCTCCCAACCTGAGTCTGATTAATGTATGTCATGCAGAGAATGATTATAATTTACAAAGGTGCAGAGAGTTGCTACAATTTACATAGCTATGTCATATATATTAACATCAAACTCAGGTTGGGAGATATGGTCATCAGAGTCATTGCTTTGTAAATTGTGACCACTCTCTGCATGTCATGAATGACCAGTCATCTCCCAACCAGAGTCTGATTACAATGTATGTTATGCAGAGAGTTGTTACAATTTACAATATGGAGCTGTAAGTGCCAAAATAATAGCGCGAAATAATGAGGCTGTGCGCGCGCGATACACAGCAATTTAGCCGATCGCGCGCGCGCGATTGAGAGTTATGTCTGCGCGATTGAGAGTTCATCTGCACAATTTGGTCTGAGTACACAAAATGAAACACAAATGACTATGTATTTTGAACAGAAATCTACAACTAAACAGTACAAGTTACAATATGTCTGTGAAAGAGTAATGGCATGGCCCATGGGTAACCCCGCACATGGGTGAGGGTGAGGGCACGTGCGTGTCCGCTCGGACACACTTGGTGGAAGAGGGCAAGGAGGAAGAGGGCGAAGGCGAGCTCGAGGGGTCAGGGCAAGGGCAGGTCCGGGTCCGAGTCCGTTCGGACTCACTGGGTGGGAGACGGTGAGGAGGCGAGTGCACTGTGTTGTCGCCAGGAGAAGACGGAGCGTGATAATGAGGTGGTGGAAGAGGCGAGGGTGACGGTGACGGTGAAGCCACCGAGACGGAGATGGAGGGCGACGTCGCTCAGAAAGG
>JBBPPB010000100.1:0-22064 GCA_038091755.1 Leccinum pallidistipes | reverse complement strand
CAAAGGGTAGTTATGAGGCAATTTCTTAGTTCCTAGGACAGCTTAGAACCCTAGCCCTAACCCTAAGCAGCCATGGGGTTCCCTATATGGTTATCCCCTATTGCATTGACTGTATTCACATTTTCTATCTTGAAACAGCCTGCATGACAACATATTGAATATTATATCTCTTCAATGAGCTCAACCAATGGCCTGCACTGGCAATAGGCCTTGTGGTGACGGCCACCATGCACAGATTAGTTACATACACCATGGTGCTCATTATAGCCAGTCTCATATGTGCACATGGCCTTCCAAGCATCAGTTCCATCATACATCCATAGGTTCTCAAGATGGCCTTCCAAGACGGCCACACTGCACTGACTTATGATTTGTCTCAGTTTGCAAACCTTACATATGGCCTTCCAAGACGGCCACACTGCACTGTGTCATTACCCAGACACCAACATGTCCCAACTACTCTGCATATGGCCTTCCAAGAAGGCCACACTGCACTGTGTTATGATGTTGTACCATTAGAGAACATTAACAATAGTGTATCATTAGTATGATGATTGGCACACTGGGACATGTAACGACGCAGTGTGTGGCCTTCTTGGAAGGCCATATGAAGAGTACACAGCTTCGCAAACTCAGACAAATTATAAGTCAGTGCAGTGTGGCCGTCTCGGAAGGCCACTGGCACAGCACCCCATGAACAGTGCACTCCACTGTGTTGGTAGTCCACTATACTTTTGACTGCACTTTTCTTTTGGTTCACTTTACTACCCTTTGGGCTATACTGTTGTGGCAGTCCACTACAGTTTTCACTACACTTTGTCGGTACACTTGAGTACACTTTTGGCTCCACTTTTTTGTTAGTCCACTACATGACTACACTTATTTGGTAGACTTTGGTAGACTTTTCACTACACTTTGACTACACTTCTTAGGTATACTTGACTACACTTTTCACTACACTTTTTTGATAGTCCACTTTAGGTATACTTGACTACACTTTTGACTACACTTTGGTACACTACACTTTTGACTATACTTTTAACTATGAACTTTGCTACACTTTTGGCTACCCTTTGATCTACACTTTCTTGCACATTTTGGTCTACTTGACTACGCCTTGGCTATACTTTTGTGGTAGTCCACTACACTTTTCACTACACTTTCTTGGAAAACTTCAGTCCACTTTCCCCCTCACTTTCTTCGAAGTCCACTAATTTTTTTCGTAGTCCACTAAACTTTTTACTACACTTTCTTGGTAGTCCACTACAATTTTCACTACACTGACATTTTTTAGGTACACTTAGCTACACTTTGGCTACAATTTTCCTACAATGTCTTTCACACTTTTTTGGTACACTTGACTATTGTCTTGACTATGTTGTACTAGTGATCAAGTCCGTGGTTTGACATATTCCATAACACAATTACAAGTGACCAGAGTGTAGACAAAGTGTAAGGAAAAGTGTACCACAGTGGCCCCAACATATAGTGACTAGAAACACATAATACAGTACATTTTTTCGGCAAATCACCGGCTAGCCAACGTGCCAAATCGCTGCAAATCACCGGCCAGCCAACATCAGCCGATGACGTGAAAATCTCGGAAAACTACTGATTGGCCAATGCAACCAGAACTTGGCATGTTGCCGAGTGGCCAATGGGCTGTGAATGCAGCTTTCCACAGTTGACTGATGGGCCATTAACTGAAAATTCGGCATTTGTTTTATTTTATGAAATCTGCCTACTATACACTGTAAGTACTAAGTTTGTTTCAGCAAAGGTCTGTATGTAATGTAATATTATTTTGCCTTGTCAAACAGTCAGTTCACTACAGATGCAAGTCCTCAGCGGCGCTATCTCGGCATAACTTCACATTGTAATTAATTTTGTGAAATCTACATACTATACAGTGGCATACACTCCAAGCAATAACTTGTGTTGGAAAATAACTGATAGTTATGCTGAGATAGATTTGGCCTTACAAAACTAAATCACAATCTGTAGTTATTCTGAGATAGCTGCGGCAAGGGCTTCCAGAGTCTGACATGCCGAAATAACAGAACATTACATGCAGTAATTTTCCAAAACAAGTTTGTTCTTTACTAGAGTGTTAAAAGGGAAATTTCAGAATAGTAAATCAGAATACTCAGTTATGCCGAGATATTTTTGGCGAAGGCTTCCAGATGTACTGAATTGACTGTCTGACATGCCGTCATAATATAACATTACATACAGTTATTTTCCCAAACAAGTTTATTGATTACTAGACCTTTAGAAGAGAGATTTCTGTTTAGTAAATCAGCATGTACAGTTATGCTGAGATGGCTTTGGCAAGGCCTTCAATATGAACTGAACTGACTGTCTAACATGCCGAAATCACATTACATTACATACAGACCTTTGCCGAAACAATTTTATTACATAGAGTGTATAGTAGGGAGATTTCATAAAACTAAATTGCAATGTACAATTATGGCGAGATATCTTCGGCAAGTGTTTCAGTATGTACTGTAGTGACTGTCTGACATGCCGAAATACCATTACATTACATACAGACCTTTGCCGAAACAAGTTATTATGAGGCATGTATAGTAGGGAGATTTCATCAAACTAAATTACAATGCACAATTATGGTGAGATAGCTTCGGCAAGTAGTTCAGTGTGTACTATACTGACTGTTTGACATGCCAAAATACCATGAGATTACATACAAACCTTTGGCGAAACAAGTTTATTACTTAGAGTGTATGTAGGGAGATTTCCCCAAACCAAATTACAATTATAGCGAAATAGCTTCGGCAAGTGCTTCACACTATACTGCCTGTCTGACATGCCGAAACAACATTACATTTCATACAGTGCTTTGCTGAAATAAATTTATTGCTTAGAGTGTATAGTAGGGATATTTCATAAAATAAAATTACAATGCACAAAGGTGGCGAGATAGCTTCGGAAAGTGCTTGAAGCAGTGTGTACTGTACTGCCTGTTTGACATGCCAAAACAACATTACATTACATACAGACCTTTGCCAAAACAAATTTATTGCACTTATGCCTAGCTAATTGGCCGATCAGCTGCAGAGAAACATGCCGAAATTTCAATTGTTGGCATCAGTCAACTGTGGAATGCAGGCATCTACATCCCCAGTCGGCAAACATGCTGAGTTTTTAATTCGGCCAACCGGTGAACTGCAGAATACACTCATATCTAGACAATTGGCCAATCAGCAAATGCCCAATTTTCAGTTGTTGGCCCATCAATCATCTGCGGAAATCTGCATTCACAGTCCATTGGTTCCAGGTTAATCAAGAGTAAAGTACAGTACTAGTACTAATGAAAGCAATCATACTTATGAAGTAAATTGATAATGTGAAGGATCAGAGATGTCGACCAACAAAATTGATATTTTTTAAGGAGATAGCAAGGAACATTATGTAAATTGATTACTACTATGAACATGTTGCACGGTGTAGATAGCAGAAATAATCTGCTGAGGGTGTGTGCGAGGTGGGATACGTCCCAAAGGATCCTGTGCTAGCAGGGGAGGCAAGTGGAGATGGTCCGAGCAATGAGAAAGGTGATTCCGAGCGTTTCCGAGCTCGGAATGGGAGGTCCGGACTGCGGGAAACCGGACTAAAACGTCGGAGCGATGGTAAAAGGGTCGGGACGAAGAGGAAAGAGGCGGGACAAGTGCGGGATGACTTGCTGAAGGTTCGTGCATGGTGAAAATCAATGGTAGAAAGCGTAGGTACTGCTCAGTAATGAGCTACAGGCTTTTTATACTGGTGAAAATCAATGGTAGAAAGCATAGGTACTGCTCAGTAATGAGCTACAGGCTTTTTATACTGTACAGGATACTTAGGACAGCTAAAAAACTACAAACGAAGCATAAACGAACTGTAACTAAGGCTAAAAGCGAAAGGAAAACAAAGATATAACGAAAACAAAGCCCTCCGAGTGTGTCGGGAGCGCGGGAAAAGCGGATACGGACTCCGGAACGGACTCGGAATGGGCACGGACCGCGGGAAAATGGGTCGGACCGGACCGGACTAAGTCGGAGCGACGCAGGACCAGACTCGGAGTGATGGGAAGGGTTGATGGAGGTGATGGGAATGGTGGAAAACAACTCTATATCATCCTAGAGTGATCCTGAGCTCTACAACGGAATCCCTACATGTAGTAATGACCTTGCTTCCGCAAGGTGACAGTAGTAAAGTGTAGTCACAAGTGTAAAGAAATATTTCCCGTGAAGGAAAGTATAAATTTTAAAGTGTACTGACAAAGTGTAGTAGTGACAAGTGTACCAAAGTGTAGTCAAGTGTACCGAAAAAGTGTAGTCAAAAGTGTAGTGGATGTCGAAAGTGTAGTGGACTACCAACAAAGTGTGGTCAAAAGTGTACTCAAGTTTTCCACAAACAGTGTAGTGAGAAGCGTAGTGGACTACCACAAAAGTGTAGCCGAAAGTGTAGTCAAGTGTACCGAAAAAGTGTAGTCAAAAGTATAGTGGACTACCAACAAAGTGTAGTGGAAGTCTACCAAAGTCTACCAAATAAGTGTAGTCAATAGTGTAGTGGACTACCAAAAAAGTGTAGCCAAACGTGTACAACAGTGTACCAACAAAGTGTAGTGAAAACTGTAGTGCCACAGCAGTGTAGCCGAAAGTGTAGTCAAGAGAACCAAAAACACAGTGTAGTGAAAGTCTACCAAAGTCTACCAAATAGGTGTAGTCAATAGTGTAGTGGACTACCAAAAAAAGTGTAGGCAAAAGTGTTTAACACAGGAAGTGTAGTCGAAAGTGTGGTCAAATGTGTAATATAGTGACTAATGTAGGTGACTAGCAAAGACGCATAGTGAAACATTTAGTAAAGTGTACTAGCAAATGGTAGTCAAAAGTATGGTCAAGAGTGTGCACTAAAAAAGTGTAGTCACCAGTGTAGCCCAATGTGTAGTCAAGTGTCTGGAAAAAGTGTAGACAAAAGTGTAGTGTCATGTGTCATGTGTACCAAAAAGTGTAGTGAACAGTGAAGTCAAGAGTGTAGCTCGACTACACTTCCTTGCTTTATCTTCTACACTGTGACTAATTACTTCACTTAACTACACTTGGTCATCTACTTGTTTGTGGTCTGGAATGACTTGATCTGGTTTTTATGATTTGTCCCAGTTTGCCAAGCTGTGTACTCTGCATATGGCCTTCCAAGAAGGCCACACTGCTCCACATTGTTATATGTCCGAGTTTGCCAACGCGTCTCATGTTAGTCATATGCAGTGTCTTTGGAGTGATGTGCAAGTGGCCTTCCAAGACGGCCACACTACACTGACTTACAATTTGTCTTGGTTTTCCAGCCTGTCTCTACTATGCAGTGTGCCTCACAGACTTATAATATGTCCAGCCCGAGTGTGGCAATTTGTCCCATGTATTGTGCACTGTGGCCTTCCAAGACGGCCAGAGAGCGCTGAGTCATTGCAGTTGTAACATAAGGAGGACAAGGGCAGTTTATGGGTAGTGGGCACTATGCATGATATGGTCTCGTGCCATCTGGCCGTCCAAGACGGCCACTCAGTCTTCACTCATGGACCTTCAGTATATAGGTGATTTGGTCTCGTGCACAATGGCCGTCCAGGACGGCCTATCACACTTTTTGCATCGAAATATTTCCACGTATCCACATATTTGCATGGTGACCCGGAAGCAAACTCTGAACACGCTTGCTCAGAATACATAGGCAGCCTCATACTTGGTTCAGTGTGCACCACTGTGCAGTATTTTGGCTATATGAAATATAGTATTTTCTTATGTGATTTTCAATTCATTTAGTTAATTGAGAGGGGTAAAATCTCAATTTAGTTAGTTTAAAGAAGCTATCACGCTGTCACACACTTAATTAGCAAGAGAAATTTTCATCTGACGGACCCTGAGTGAAATTTTCACCAATACCCACCCTAAAGTCCATAGGCACTTAAGTACTGTCAGTCAGTTGGAATGTTTCCCTCTTCCCCCAACTTTTCCCCTCCACCAGCCAACACCTCACTCCATACGGCATTTCACAAATGGCACCTCGCGGCACCTCAATTGATTCATATGACGGCCGAATGCTAGAGATCGACGACGAATTGCAAGGACGCAGTTATCCTGACGACAGAGAAATTGATGCAATTCAGCTCAGTTTTCAAGAATTCTGTGACAAAGCAAGAGACCTGTTCCTTGCTCTCCAGGATGCCTCTTCTGAACAGGAGGAGAAAGCTGCTGCAAAGGCCTTTTATAGATTTGTTCTGGCTGGCCGCACATACTCAGAGGACCATATTCCCAAACACATTACAGTCAATGCATGTCAAGGTCTATCACCAGAAGTCGACTATTCCATCACTCGAGATTTCGACTCTTTGATTGGATATTCTAAAGATTTGCCATACACTCAGCACATAGAACTCAGTCCTATCCCGAATTTCAGGTTCACTTTGAAAACAAATAACCACATGTTGGCTTTGGCATACAACCATGTGAGTCTTTGATATCTACACCAGGCCAATAGGTTATTAATCTTTTCAAAGGGTGAAGAAACTTGGGTTCCCATGTACAAGATCCCTAATTTTGCCTTTGGAAAAATTGCTACTCGATCCGTCATCCGTGTCTTCCTTCCTCGGATGTATCAACCAGACCAATCCCGAGCCATTCCTTCTCAAGATCTGGAGCTTATGTATGACCACTGTCTCCGTCCGCTTGTGGTTGAACACCTGGGAACCATGGCTTCGCACTGGCCAATCAGTTATGCAGGTGCATTGGACCTTTATAGAGACAAGAAAGGACAGATACATCAAGGTTCCTTGGATGTTCCTGAAATGCTCTTGGACGTCTTTGGCCGACAATATTTGGAAAAGCTTGGCCGACTGCGTCCTTACTTCCGTGATGCATACTTCGTACATGAGCTCCGTGGTTGGAAGGCTGCTACTGTCCATGACCCATTGCATCAGCAGGATAGAACTCTTGCCTTAGAGAAATTCACTGAATGTTTGGATCTGGGCAAACTCTACTCCGATGACTGGTTTATTGATGTTGCTCTTGAATTTGGTAGACGAGGTCACGTTACAACCTGGCAAGATCAAGGACACCTCCCTGCCTTGCAACATTGCCTCCCTTCCCTTGATGAAGATGACCTTCGAGTACTTCTTCGGAGCAAAAGGTTTTATGTCGATCACGCCATGCATCTTTTGGATCTCACTGGATTTCGATGCTCACCCGGCAAGAAAGGCAGAGATGACGACGTGACCTACATTCAAGCCTATACAACAGAGAAATCTGTTTCTTATCAGCTTCATGAAGGCCTCTTTTCGGTAGTCAAGCCTAGCTCCCTTTTGACTTCAGAAGGCTTGGAGGAAGTCATCAAAAGGATGGAAAAAATGAGCTCTATTATCTTCCAGTGCACAGGTGCTCAAGATTCTCCCTCTGGTGACGGTTCCATTCCCCCACAGGACGGTTGTGCTCGCATTGAAGTGCGAGTATCAATTTCTAACGTGGACACTACACTTATTAGTGTACCAAATGGAATTCTGGAGAATTCTATATTATCTATTCCATCAGCAACTTGGTGGTAAGTTGAATGTTGTGCTTCAATGTGACGGTTTTAAATTGATTGCTAATGCTACCTAATAATATAGGCTATTCAAATGGTATCGTCTGGCAGCTATCCATATGGTCATCAAAAATCTTCATCATAGCAATGTCAGAAACAGGCGATCTGACTGTGCTATTGGACTTGGAGGGGTCATGATCTGGCTGTTAAATGGCTTGTTTCGACGCCCTGAGGAGAACTACAAGAAGCTGGCAGAAGAATCTTGTCAACATGTTCCGCTGGACTATGAACAATACGACCCAGCAGAAGATCAAGATGATCCTGATGCAATCACTCCACTTATGTATGATGCTGGGCTATATTTCATCTGTGACATTGTCGTTGATGACAATGGAACCTTTCGACTCCCATACCACAAGGCAATTTCAGATGGTGCCATTCAGCAAACTTTCCATCTCTCCCTTGACAAAGCTCGAGAAGTCCTTGGCATTGCATCACACACCCTTTCTCGGTCACTGAAGAATACAGAGCGCACTGCAAATCGATCCAAGCATGCTACACTACACGTAGATGACTTCAGACCTCAAGACCGCCAGTTACCAACTGTCAATGAGGATTTCTTGCAAAACATCAGAACTCGTCCAACTCAAAACATGAAGGGACCTGACATTAGGCACTTTGCCCGACATGGTGGAGGTAACAGGAATGCTGAGACATTGCTTCAAGGCTTTGGTGAGGATGAGGAAAGTATTGTGAGAAGGGTTCAAGTCATTCTGGAACAGTTTTTCCATGACGTCATCATGGAATCTCCCAACCACAGGGACGCAGGCAAAGGAGCATGGACAAATATTCCATCGAATCAAAGAGGTCAAGAAGCAACACAAGCTTTGTTTCAATCTACCATGCTTCCTTTCTTTTCTGTGAAATTCACCTTTTGCACAAAAGAGCTATGGGACACCCACTTCGACAGGTTGTTCCCTTTGCACAGATCAATGGCTATGCGGCAAAACCTTCCCAAATGCACCTACTATAAAAGCTGGTTAGGTCTGCTTGACAACTTAACTCCCAGTTCTCGTAGCAGGGTTCGAGCTGCAGTCAAAGAAAAATTCAACACTCTTGCTTGGGTTCCCTTCACAGCAACTGATAGAATGTGGACCACTAGGCAAACCACTAATGCAAGAGCGTGGTTCACACTACCCAAAGGAGAGCCACCTGCAGGTCCACAAATTGCAATCAACCCATGGTACCGAAAACTTGGTCTACCACATCCAACACTTCGCCCTGCACCTGGAAACCACCAAACCTTGGCTGAAGAGGAAGAGGAGTCCTCAGATAGAGACAATTTCACAAGAACTCACAATCAGGGTGACGACTTTGCCGGATATTCCAATCCCCCAACTAGGCAAGCCAATAGCAAAAGAGCTAGAGATGAAGACTATGGATATTCCAATTCTATCACCAAGCCAGCCCCACCCAAGAGAGCCAAGAGGTCAATGAAAAGGGATGAATCTTGGCAGCCTACTTTGCACACTTTCTTTTCAAAATCAACAATCTCCCGCTCTTCCAGGAAGATAGTTGATTTCGGCCTGATCGAGCTTACTTCAAGTTCTGAGGATGAGAAGAGACAAGTGCCCAGGGCAGGTGACAAAGGAGAGCCAATTGATCTCATCTCTGACTCTGATTGTTCCAAAAAACCCATGGCACCTCTGAAGAACACCAGGTAATTATTTCTACTCCTTCTGATCAACCTTCAGTTCTCAAATTATTCTTTCAGTGCATTATCTTCGACTGGCATAGAAGTCATAGATCTCGTCTCTGATTCAGATGACAGTGACAGGTAACTTTTGAGCAATTTGTTATGTCATCAGTAAATCATATTTTCGTTCACAGTGAATACACTTGGCACATGCCTGAAGTAGACATCTTACTTGCCAACCAGATGTTCAAAGAGTTTGTGGTTGGCCTCAGTTTCTTTGAAATATTCTGATGCTTTTTGTAGACTCTCTCCAACTGGCACAGAAGCCATAGATCTCACTTCTGATTTAGATGACAGTGACAGGTAAAGTTTCATTATTTTATTTCGTCATCAATACATAATTCTTTCCCTTGTAGTGAACACACGAAGTTCATGCCCAAAGCAGACATATTGCTCGCCAACCAGATGTTTGAAGAGTTCACCAAGGGTTGGCCTACGTTTCTTGGAAATGTTTTGAAAGAAGAAGAGGAGGAATCATCTGAATCTTCATATTGATTTGTGACTTTTCTTGTAACATTGCTTCTCTCAATGTAGTATATTCTAGTTGATACGGGTTATTTGCTCTATACTCCTACTGCATTTGCATATTTGATATTTTCACAGATTCAATGTTCTGGAATTTTAATCTATATGTCCATGAAAATGGCCTCCTTGGAAGGCCGAGTTGACAACTGCCACAGATCTATGAAGCCATTGCTATTGTGGTTTGAAGTGGCCGTCTTGGAAGGCCAAGCTGACACAGACATATCCTTACATTAGTGGTTGGATGTTGCCGCTTGACATGGCCGTCTTGGAAGGCCAAGCTGACACGCTGTTGATGTTGCCGCTTGACATGGCCGTCTTGGAAGGCCAAGCTGACATGCTGTTGCACATGACGTTCATACATCTACATGGCCGTCTTGGAAGGCCATTTTGTTTGCAATGCGGCCTCAGTCCACATGTTTTATGGCCACCCTGATATCACCCTGTGATCTCGACAGACATACTATTGATTTTTGCACTAGACAGGTATAATAATCATAGCGGTGCTGTCACGCCAAGTCCCCGACTCAGTCTGTTCTTTTTGGTACAGCATGGGTCTTCAGCGGAGAGGAAGATTGGATGTTGTCTTCGAGGAAGATGTCCATCATTTGGAAGTGTTCATTATTACCATTGCAGAGAATGTGTTATATTTAAATGTATCTTAAGTTTGTAGGAGTTTGACAAATGTCGGACGAGCTACGTAGTATGTATGAAAAGCCTGAGAATGCTTGGGAACAGTTTTTGTAAAATAGCTGATAATTATTAGGTAAGCTTCATCCATGTAACACGTCGACTTATGTCCATCTGACCTTCCACTCACAGAAAGAGAGAGCAAAGTGAAGAATGATCCCTTGAATTATTTGACATGCTTTGTAAGATATCTCGAGCCAGCAGGAGAGCTTCTGACAGGAAAACAGAGAAATATAGGACCTCGAGAGACCACGGCCCTTTTGAGATGATGGCATCCATCCCCGGCCAGTAGTCTTCGCCCTCTTCATCTAGTTTGACATACAACTCAGTGATGGCAGAGTCACACAGCCAATACATGCCTGGCCCAGTGAGACCCCAGGAATCGAATGTAGGGTTGAGGGAATAAAGTGGATGCAGCTGACGGGCCAGAAGGAGTCAGGTCCGAGGCAGTGTGAGGAGATTTGATAAGAGAAGGAAAGGACTCCGAGGCGGAGATGGGCAGGAGAGATCAGATAGGGGCTGGAACAGATATAACACACTGAGACAGAGCCAATATTGAGATGAATGTTGATAAAATATAGATTTGCCTTAACAATTAGCAGTGCAAAAAATCTCAAAAATCAGTGATATATTGAGTTCAACCTTGGCAATATTTCATCTCCAATTACTATGTCATTATCTTTTGATTTGGTTGATCTACACTTATAATCAGTTTGCTCTATGTGATTTCTATTATCTCCAACTTGTGCAGAAGTCATAGATCTCACCTCTGATTCAGGTGACAGTGACAGGTAAAGTCTAAATAATTTGTTCTGTCACCACTAAATCATATTTTCCATTCCAGTGGAAACCCTTGGCGAGTCCCTAAAGCAGACATATTACTCGCCAACCAGATGTTTGAAGAGTTTGTCAAGGGTTGGCCTAAGTTTCTTGGAAATGTTCTGAAAGAAGAAGAAGAGGAATCATCTCCATCTGAATCGTCATCATACTGATTTATGACTTTTCTTGTAACATTGCTTCCCTCAGTGTAGTATATTCTAGTTGATATGGGTTATTTTGTTTATACTCCTTGGCATATATGATATCCTGTGATATATTCAATTTGCTGAAATTATAATCTATGTGTCCATGAATCAAGCCATTGCCATTGTGGTTGGAAGTGGCCGTCTTGGAAGGCCAAGCTGACACAGACATATTCTTACATTACCAGTCGGTTGTTAATTGATTTGTGCACCAAACAACCTGTTCAATTCATTGAGATCACATCAGTCAGCATTTGTGCACAAATCAATAGTACATGAAGTTATGCAACAGACAGATCTGAAATAGATGTAGTTGGCACACATATCAAGCCACCAAATGACCAGTGAGGCTCTGCCTCTATCTCCATACTGGTAACTGTGTCATTGTACACATTGAGGTTCAGTAAATTGATTTTGACACAGATAGAGACACACTCTGAAAATTATAGTCTAACACGACTGAATTACAAAAAGTATATAGTATCGTGCATTTCCATGACCCTTCAAAATGCACTGTAGCCTGTAGGCTCACTGAAATCATGGCAAAACATGGCGTAACCCTGACTGGATTACGAAAAGCATGTAGTATAGTCATGGCTAGCAATAGGATCTATATCTTTGGTCACTCACTAGCTCAGTGGATTTTCAGGACAAAGTCTAGATATTTTTATCTTCATTGTTTGTCAAATTTTGCCTTCATTTTGTCTGGTAATTAGCAAGGTCATGATCCAGACTTGCAGTAATCAATGCTACCTCTAGGACAAAGTCTGTTTATTTTTGTCTTGATTTTTGTGATTTTTAGCCTTGATTTGAGCAGATTGTAGTCATTTCTAGCCACAGATTAGTCTTTATTTTGTCTTGCAATCCAAAATAGCTTGCTTATGTAAGCAGCACTAATATTGTCTAGTTTGATTCCTTGATCTAGTTGATCTATATATTGATGATTACTTGAAAGACTGTAACTCAAGAATTAGCAGTCGAAAAAATATAGAAAAATGATTTGATAATGGATGCCAATCATGGGAATATTTGATCTCTACATACCATGTTATCATCTTTCGATTTGGTTAATCTACAGATAGAATGAGTTTTCTGGAAGATTTTGGCTATTTCTGACTATTTTTTTGTGGTCAAATGTGATTATTTGTAATGTGATTGTTTGTACTCGTTTATCTGTGCATTTCAGAGATTTGTAAACAAATATGTAGTAAAAATCCATAGAAATGTACTTGTTTTTTTGGAACTCGCAGATAGACATGTAAAATAATGATTGCAAACTTAGCCAGAATGCATGGGTAAACATGCATTTTCTAAGCAAATCATTAGCATAACTCTAAGGGGGTACAAAAATACTGTAAGAATGGCAGCATGTTCTCCTCCTGGCCAAAATCGAAAAATGTACATAGTACTTCCTAAGTGCTAGCTATTTATTTCGTAGTGGTAGCCCTTTGTCCCCTCCTATCCCCTCCCATGGCTATATCAATTTGAAGTGACATCTAGGATACCTCCAATTGATTGTCCCACATGATTAGACATCTACCAAACATATTCTAACTATTTCCCAACCACTGGCTATTTATTTCATAGTGGTAGCCCTTTGGTCCCCTCCTACCCCCTCCTATGGCAATATCAATTTGAAGTAACATCTTACCTCCAATCACTTGGCCTATACTAGACATCTACCAAACATATTCCAACCATTTTCCAAGCACTGGCTATTTATTTCTTAGTGGTGACCAATGTCCACCCTCCACCTTTACCAGTATATCAATTCAACAAATGACTTTGAAGAGTAAGCGACAGTGTACTAGGGGGTTTTCAAGGTTGGGAAATCGATTTGGAATGGTCCAGAAACCCTCCAGAATTTATTTGAACACATAGCAAAGTCTATCCTCATCGCTACCTTTGTTTCTTTGTAACGATTTTTCCCGACCACCAAATCTTACCGGACCTTTTGTAAAACTTTATATACATCTAATGAATGGACTGCCACCATTTACCAACATATATATCAGTTTTGCATGTTAGTTTTTAATTTCCATTGAAGTATATAATGTCCACTTATTTAGAAATGACTTTTATCTTATCAATTATTCTTAACACCATTTCTTTTCTTTTATTTCACAATTAATTGATCTAAAATGTCGACATGATAGCAAACTATGACATTTTCCAGTGATCAAAACATATTGACATTAATAAACGACAATCAGAAATAGCCAAAATTCAACTTTATTAGCAAAGTGTAGCAACAATTGAATTGTTTGGAGATCAGCCAAATCACATTGTCCTATAGTCATTAGACGAAAACTTTCAATGTAATAATGTTGCCAGGATCATGGTAGGATATCCAAATCACAGCCTCATAATCAATCCCTGGATATTGGTCCAAGGCATGGAATTTAGGGCTCACTGCCAGCAAGTGAGGATATAGTGGTTTCAGGAAGTATGACCAGGATCCAATATGGTAGTGCTAGACCTCTCGGTGACCTACTAGTGAAAGCACTAATCACTTTTTATCCAATAATGTTTTGGTTACTACATAAATATCTGTAGAATGATGTATGTGTCAATGATGTCATGTGAAGATGAATAAGATGATTCAATAAGCTGCAAATGACTAAAGTGATGACTCTGAAGTGATAATTTGCTAGTAAAGAATTATAGTAGTGGAATGAATAGGAATAATACTAATTCAATACATTCTTGGACAGGAAATGTGTGTAGACTACCAAACATATTCCAACTGTGTTGTTGATGATACATGCGGAGATGAATCTCACACCACATTTGACTCACATCATGACCATTTCACCATCAACCACATACCATAATGCCACTATCAATACCAAATCACACTACTGGGTCCTTGATGTTTGCTAAGCACTGGCTATTTATTTCTTGGTGGTAGCCCTTTTTTCTCCATCTACACCTCCTCAGGCAATGTCACTTTGGAGTGACATCTAGGATACCTAATTTTCTTCTCATTCATACTCAGGCTAGAGGGCCCGGCTCTCTTTCCTTGCAGGATGCCACTGAGTCCACCGAAGCTGCCGGGCCAGCCAGTCTGGTAAGCAGAACACATTAATTTTTCATCCTACAAAAATGTTTACTATGAGGTTTAGATTAACATTTAGTACTCTACTGGAGATTCTTTGTATTGACTGCTCTCTATTTCAGACTGCTCTCTATGTCAGAGTTTGATAATCTCAAATGAGTCAACATTTTATAGCAAGAAGCTCATAAAATTTGTTTGTTTAGATTGTCACTGTGCAATATATTTGAATCATCTAGCCAGGGCACTTTTTTTCCCCCAGTCAAGGCAAGTAAGGCTTAAGAAGGTATGGCAGCCAGTTCAGCAGGCTACATTGTACCTAAAGAATCTTTTAATTCATGGACATTCTCCTGACTTCCCCTCAGACTCATAAAATATCTTGTGCTTTTGCAATGAATCTGTTTTTCGAGCATCATCCCACTTGTCCCATGCAGCCTTCTACTCATCAGAGCACTCAGTGTAGGTATGATTCTATTGGCATATGATGTCCTTTCGCCATTGCGGACAGTGTAGTCAATGGTCCAAGTGAGGTGGGGGCGAGATACCTTGGTCCAGAGACCTTGTTTGGCAATGTCTTTATAAATGGAGTTGGACATGGTGGATCTGGGAGCAGGCATTAGCATAAACTTTTCAATAACATGAGAAGGGCGGGAAAGGTCTGCATCGCTAAATATCCAAGTCCCATCATTTCCAGGAGATATAGTCTCCCCATGGAAAGAGGTATGGAGTTTTGGTATTGTCGGTGTCACATCCTTTCGGATGGATTGCCTAACCATCATTCTGTAGCATTTGACATCTGAGCATTTCCACATCAAGATGGAGCAGCTTAGACCACAAGGACCTCAATCATTCCAGGTGAGTGGGCTATACACATGGCAGACCAGGGTCAATCCCTCCAGTGCAAGCTTTCCTAAAGGAGCACGTCCTTGATGTTTTAATAATGTCTAAATATGATAGAACAACTTCCAGCATCACAAGACACCATCTGAGAGAACAACTCAATATGTGCCTCCCATACTAGCTATATGTTGTTTTAAGACCCTTTGAACATGACAATAGTATTGGCTGAGCACAGGGAAATTAGATACAAAAATGGTATGATCATCCTCTGTCTTTTCCATACTGACATTGGGATATCAAAATATCAAGCTTTGAAGTTTTTGAGAAGTGCATCATCAACCAACCATACTAGACTTATATGATCACACTAGGGATAATTGTTCTGGTATTCGAGACAACATAGAAGAGCATGTAACCACTATTAAAATACTATGTAAACATGGTAGAACAATGTTCAGCATCACACGACACCATGTGGTACCACTTGAATACAGATTCATTTTGCTACAGTAGCTATAAATAGGCAAGGTATTCAATAGACCATTTTAAAACTGTCTGAACATGATGGGAGCTCGGCAAAACCGGATACAAGATGTTTTCTATGCACACCAAGACATAATTTTTCAAGGCTAGTAGACAGCATGGAAAAGCATGTCCATAATGTTTTAATACTCTCCAAACATGGTAGAATAACTTCCAGCATCACAGAATACCATCTGAGAGAATAGCTTAATATGCATCTCCCACCCTCTAGGTAAATATCAATTTTTCTAGTGTCCAATGTGCTAGCTATAAGTAAGCAGAGTATCCCACATACCGTCTTATAGCCATTTGAACATGATGGTAACATTGGATAAGCCCAGAAAAATTAGATACAAGAAAGGTATAATCACCCTCCATCTTCTATGCAGCACCAAGACATAATCTTTCAAGTCTTCTAGACAGTATAGTGTATAAAAGCATGTCCCTGACGTTTTAATACTATCTAAACAGCATAGAACAACTTTCAGCATCACAGGACACCATCTGAGGGAAGCTCAATATCTATCTAGTACTACTCGGACAAAGATTGATTTTTCTAGCCTCCAATATGCTAGCTATAAACAAGCAGAGTATCATATCTACTGTTTTAAAGCTTTTTGAATACTATGGTAACATTGGCTAAGCCCATAAAAATCAGATACAAAAACAGTCTGATCATTTTCTGTCTTCTATGCAGCACCAAGACATAATTTCTCACATCTGGTAGACAGCATAGAAAAAAAATTCTCTGATGTTTTATACTTATTAAACATGGTAGAACAACTTCCAGCATCACAGAATACCATCTGAGAGAATAGCTTGATACCCGCCCTTGGATAAAGATCAAATTTTCTAACTTCCAATAAGGTAGCTATAAATAGGCGAGGCCTACTTATGGTTACAAAACCCTCTGAACACAATGGTAACATTGGCTAAGCCCAGCAAAATCAGGGAATGTTCTCCTCATGGCTAAAAATGACAAATGTAGCTAGCAGGTACCAGGAGCCACTAGGCACCATTTTTCTGCAGGTTATAGACCCCTAAAAATTGACTGATAACATTTACAAGCTATGGAAAAATCATCTTTATAGACATTCAAGATCAGCATGTAATTCATCGAGTTTGATTTATATCTCAAGAATGTGACTGCCAATTTTCATGATCAGTACGAAGGGCCTCTACTCTATGGAAGCATCAATATTCAGATACACAATTTCAAGTTTGACACTTAATTCAAAAATGGCTCTATATTCTTTGGTCCTGCTATCCCCTCCCCTGGCAATATTAATTTGAAGTGACATCTAGGATACCTCCAATCAACTGTCCCATACCATTAGACATGTAGTAAATATATTCCAATCATTTGCTAAGCACTGGCTATTTATTTCATAGTGGTGATTGATGTCCTCCCCCCCTCCCTCTAACTTTACTAGTATATCAATTCAACAAATGACTTTGAGGAGTAAGTGTCATTACCCATGGATGTTTCTAAGGTCAGGGAATACATTGGAAATGGTCCAGAAAGCCTCCAGAATTTATTTGAATGCATAACAAAGTCTACACCATTTTTTTTTCTTTGTAACAAATTTTCCTGACCACCAAATCTTACTAGACTCTTGTAGAAGCTTTATATACATCTAATGAATTGACTAACACCATTTACTGACCTATATTTCAGTTTTGCATTCTAGTTTGTAATTCTCATTGAAGTATATAGTGATGTGTTCCTTACCCAGCACCTTTTCATCATCTTCCTCAGACTTTATGTCACATATACAGTTTTAATATAATGACACTCTTCTATTGAGATCAATAGAATGTCTTTTTTTTTCCTTTCATCTGACCATAACATTGCAGTTCAGTAGTGCCACAGTCAAATTTCTATCTAATATGGCATTTAAACTATAACACACCGTGATAGTTTAAATCACACTAATGTCGTTTACACAGAAGTCAAATGACTGTCATAGTATCACATCTACCCTTCAGTAGGCAGAATGGATCAACTATCACATTGCTGTTATGAAATTACATTTGAAATGGATAGAACAAATAATACAGGCATTTCCTACAATTAACTACCCTCTCATCAATTTTCACAATAGGTCTATCTGTCAGATCAAAAGTGCATGCTATTATGTAAGTGTTATAAGGTCTTGGTGTATTGCTGGTGAGTGGAATTGTAGGATTCAAGCCGAACGAGGCTATGTGGTGGCAAGCGGGATTAAGCCTACTTAGGCTTTCAAATTGTGATGGTCAGGTGCTGGTTTTACCATAGTAAGTACTTGCTCTTCAAACCTGTTGCGACCAGGTGAAAGTACTGAATATGGAATGGTTACCCTGATGAAGCACCACGACACTGCCACAATTGCTAGCTTGCCCTGGAGAAGTAAAACGAGGTAAACTTAACTAATTTCAATGATTACGAAGTGTTTTCACCTAAGTTTGAACAATCAATCCTATTGCAGTGAAGAGCTTTATTCTAGCTTATAGTGTTGATGCCAAAATAAAGGATAGACAACAAATGCTCACTTGAGTACCTTTGGTTCCACCTGTTTAGTGTTCTATTTTTATTTATCTTTAAAGCATTGAATGAATGAAAGGCATTTGATTGATTGCAAGGTATAATACAATTTACAATTTCAAGTTTCTAAATATTTCATTCCACACCATATTTGTGGTTTTGGTATTTTCAGATATTGTGATTGACATTCAAACAGGGGGTATTCTCCCCAGGCCCCCCACAAATATTTAGTTATTTAGAGTATAGATCTCCTTAATTTGGTGTTCTCAGTCTAGAATTTTTCATCTTCATTTTCCTCAATAATCGGCAAGGTAGTTCAGATAGTTGCAGTAATCACATCTACAATTGGAACAGCCTCTAGAAGGAATTTTTACCTTTAGTTTTCTCAATTTTTGCTTATAATTGACAAGATAGTTGATTGATGATCACAATGATAGATCTTGGATTTATTTGCCTAAGTAACAATATCTACACTAGCACAATTTTTGATCTTGGTCATGTCTAGTTATCTTTGTCTTCAATTTTGCTAGTTGAAATTGACATGGATATAGTAATCTTGTCTCAATTGTCTAGTCATTATGTATACTGGGTTGAATCAACACTACCTGTAGGACACAGTCACAGTGTGTTATTTTGGTCTTGATTTCTCTGATTTTTGGCTTGGATTTCTTCATATCGTAGTCATGGCTAGGAATAGATCTTTGGTCACTCACTAGCTTAGTGGATTTTTAGGACAAAGTCTAGATATTTTTATCTTCATTGTGTGTCAGATTTTGCCTTCATTTTGTCTGGTAATTAGCAAGGTACATCATCCAGATTTGCATTAATCAATACTACCTCTAGGACAAAGTGTTTATTTTTGTCTTGATTTTGTAATTGTTAGCCTTGATTTGAGCATATTGTAGTCATTGCTAGCAATGTATTGGTCTTGATTGTATCTTGTGATCCACAATAGTCTGCTTATGTAAGCAGTACTGATATTGTATAGTTTGATTCCTTGATCTAGTTGATCTACATATTGATGATTACTTGTTGTCTATTACTTGAAAGACTGTAACTCATGAATTAGGAGGCAAAAAATCATAGAAAAATCATTTTATAATGGATGCCAATCATGGAAATATTTTATCTCTGACTTGTTTATCTGCGCATTTTGGACATATGCTGAAATGCGCAAATTGGTAAGCAAATACATGGTAAAAATTCACAGGAAAGTCCTTGTTTTTACAGAAAATGTATGAATTAACCCTAAGAGGGTACAAAAACATGGTAATAATATGGGATGTCTTTGCCTTTATTTAAGTTTTGATCTCAGTCATGAGTTTTGTCTATTTTACTTGGATTTGGTAAGAGGAAGGGGCCATTGAATTACTGACTTGGTCATGGCTATTGCTAGTCTAGTCATAGTAGTCATGTCTATATCTAGGACAAAGTCTAGATTTTGTAGTCTTCATTTGTCGCAATTTTAGAGTACAATTGGCTAGGTCACGGGTAGTGATATTAGAACACAGTCTGGGAATTGTCATCTTCATTGCTTAGAATTGGATCTTCACAGGCAGTGATCATGTTGACCATTAGACAAAGTCTAGGAATCTTCATCTCCATTTTTCTCAACTTTTGCTACAAGGTAGTTGGTGATATCTGGTATTTATTTGCCTTAATTTTTGCTGGTGACTAGGATAAGTTTTCATCTCAGTCATGTCTAATATTTGTCTGATTTTTGCTAGTTTTGGCAGTAATCACGTCTAGTCTTGGTTTTATTTTTGCCTAGCTTCATAGTCATAACCAGGACAAAGTCTAGAAATTTTTGTCTTCATTTTTACCTATAATTGGCAAAGTGGTTAGTAATCACAAGCAAATATTTTGCATTTCTCTATCTGACTACCATTTGAATATTTGACATCTGACCATCTGACCATCTGATCATTTGTTGACTTCATTGTTGAATGACTGACTTGGTCAAGGTCATTGCTTAGCAGTCCTAGTCATGATAAGTTTAAACAAATAAGACAAGAAAATGGTATGAGAAATATCATACCTTTCAGTTTTAGGCTAAGTATGCCAGCCCTCAGTAAAAGCAGCCTATGAAGTTTGGAATAGTCTTTCAACCATCTTTGTAATTTCTCCTTGTTCCACCTCAGCTTTTCTTCAGCATCTTTTCTCAAAAAGTCCACAAAGTCACATTCTCCCATTGCAGCAGCATGCACAAGATGCATGTGATCACCAAAGCACATGCTTCTTGAATGTAATAGAAAACAGTAGCCAACATCTTTGCAAGTGGCATCATCTCCCAAGTCGGCATAATCCACCCTGAGGTCTAGTCCGCCTAAAATCTTGTCTTCCTAAATAGACAGGAGATCCTTCTCTATATGCTGGAACATAATACAAACATCTGACAAGGAAATGGGATGTCCTTTATCACTTCATGGTCAACCCATTCTTGTCACTCCACCAGATACATATTTTTCCCATTGCATCATAGGCAATTGAAGATGCTCTATATTGCAAGGATCTCAAATGAACAAAAGTGGAGTGCTGCTTCTCTGTGAACCATGACTCTAACTCATCACAAGCAGTCTTCTTTCTCAGTATATTTTCCCTATCCCTATCTGCACGTCTTCTGCTCTCCCTGAGAAATGTAAGCTACATGCAATATTTCAGTTTGACAATAGTACTGGTGACATCCCTTTGAGGGAGCCATCTGAGTTCAGACTCACCAAGGCAAGACCAACTTCTCTAGGATCTATCAGATAGCCAAGAGCAATGAGATGGAATGTGGGATGGATCTGTTGCCATCACAGATTTAGACCAGATTGTAGTCCACAGCATGAGAAGCACTGTGCTGAAGGAGTTCTGGCTGATCCGAGTCAACCTCAGACCTGGTCCTCAACCTCATCATCATCCAACATCAATCTCAAGCCCATGACCTTTTCATCACCAAGTTCAATTTTCGTATGAGCATACTTAGAATACAAACAATGGGCCTGATATAGGACTTCGTGGTGTCTTCACGAGCATGTCTGTGAAAAGGGGTGTTGGATATGCCACTGTGTTAAAATATGGCAGTTACTAAATAACTAGATAACATATCAAATAAAAATAACACTCAACTACTTGAGTGGATCTAGAGAGTTGATTCTAAGTACCACCTCATCTGTGGTATCAATGAGGGCAAGGGCCTCATCAAAGTAGCACTTTATAGCCTTCAAGTTGCATAGATATACCAAGCTTGACTCATGTGCCTGTGGCAAGGCAATGACATTCCTAAGTTTCTCTATTATCATGCCCTCAGCTCTAAGTTGTGTCTCCATGTATTCATGCCAATGGGTTGTCTGCAACAAAGGGCTAGTAAAGCGATGGTCACCAGGCTTGATCACATTCTTCATTCCCTTTTGGTAACTTGGTAACCGAAAGGAAGGTGTCAAGTGCGTTGATTTCCTGCGCGGGAGGTTCGAGTGGATGGGGTTGTCCCCTGGTAAGAACCGGATGTGGCGCCTGAAAACAACCTAAGTCAAGTTAATGTTCTCTTTTTTTGACTTACATGCATGAATACCTTTGGATTTT
>JBBPPB010000099.1:0-22205 GCA_038091755.1 Leccinum pallidistipes | reverse complement strand
TGGAAACCTTACATAATCTTACATAACCATGTGATTCCCATTTTTATATTTCACATTCAAATCATTTTGATATTGAACTATACCATATTTGGAAAGATTACATAATCTTACATAATCATGGGAGTCCTATATTTGCCACATTGATTACAAATCATATCAAAATGAATCAAATATCATTTGAGATTTTTTTGTTTTATGGGACACCCACATGGCACTGGTTGGGTGCCTGTTTACATAAAGGTCCCAAATTACATAACATCCATTTTGGCAACAGGTCATTTTCAGTTTGGGAATCCCCATAATAAAATAGGCTATTAGCTAGCAATAGCCCCCTCAGAGGGGTCGCCTGAAGTGGATTCTGCAAGTCTAAATATAGCTGAGCCGAGCAGGTACTCGGGCAAGCTTGAATGAAAGAATGAAAGCCCTGATTAATATGTCCAATTCAATATTATCCACCCTCAAATATGAATTCTCGAGCACCTGCTCAAGTGTGTTAAAATGAGAGAGTACACAGTAGTTGGAGGCTTGAATTACAGCCCTGATCAAGTTCTCCTTGAATCCCATATTCAAATTAGCTGTCCAATATTGATGCTCACGCAAAAATTACAGCCCTGCTATCTCCAATCCCAGATTATCAGCTGTCCAATATCATGATGGACTATGCTCGAGTACCTGATTTGCCTACTCAAGCACTGTTACAGACTATAATATATTATACAGACCCACACAGCTACTTCTAGCCCTCGATATAACTTGTACCATACTCATTTATACTCTATACACACCCTAATACCCTCAGAACCCTTCACTTTACACCGTTGAAAAACCCTCGAAATTGTTTGTAGTATGTTTGTACACTGTTCGTAAATTTCCCATGGTATGTTCACAGTGGGTTCGTAATTTGCAAGGTTAATATCTGGATTACTTAGACATGAGGAAAAGCAAGAGTCTCAGCTATGTAGTGCTTGTGTTACAAATCATACTATTGCACACCCAATTTGCCCATACCATCTGAGACAATAACTCAATACCTGCCTCGTACCCCTCAGGTAAAGATCAGTTTATCTAGCCTCCAATACACTAGCTATAAATAAGCGGAGTATCTTATCTACTGTTTTAAAGCCCTCTGAACATGATGGTGACATTGGTTAAGCCCAGAAAAATCAGATACAAGAACAATATGATCACCCTCTGTCTTCTATGCAGCACCAAGACATCATTTTTCAGGTCTTCTAGACAGCATAGGAAAGCATTTCCCTAATGTTTTAACACTCTATAAACATGGTAGAACAACTTCCAGCATCACAGGATACCATCTGAGACAATAGCTCAACATCCACCTCATACCCCTCGGACAAAGATCAGTTTTTCTAGCCTCCAATACGCTAGCCATAAATAGGCGCAGTATCTCACCCACCGTTTCAACGCCTTCTGAACACGATGGTAACATTGGCTGAGCCAAATAAAATCAGGGGGGCAAATGGCAGCATGTTCTCCTCCTGGCCGAAATTGAACAATGTACGTAGCGGGTGCCAAGAGCCACTGGGGACCATGGAAGAATTTTTCCTGGGGGCTATAGATCCCTACAAATCCACTGGTAACATTTACAAGCCACGAAGAAATCATCTTTATAGACATTCAAGGCTGGCACGCGATACCGCCTTGTTTGATTTATATCTCAAGAACACAATCACTTATTTTCATGATTAGTAGGTCAAAATGATCGTAGAAAGGGCCTCTATTTTATGGTAACATCAATATTCAGATATACAATTTTGAGTTTGACACTCAATTCAAAAATGGCTCTATAGTGGGCAAGGAAAGAGCAGAGAGACGTGACAAGAAATGGTGAGCGAATGCAGAAAGGGAGAGGGCGTGCTTACCAGGTATCGGACACTCACAACCTCAGACGCGAAGAAGGCGGGGAGAGATTGAAGGTTGAGGTGGTTGTAGAGGTTGAAGGTAGAGGCGGTTGTGGCAAGAAGGCAAGAGACTGGTCACGGAGTCGTTTTAGCTATAACGGAAAGTAGTGCTGCATTGTGGACCGAACAAAAACAAGTCCACTTCCACAAGTCCACACGGCACCTGTTTAGGAAAACAATTGAAAACCTCAACAGATGAGGTGTTTATTTAGTTTCTTGTACTACTGGTTTCCTGTAGCGTGACTGACTACCTTGCTAGATCAGCCGTAGGGTATGAGGGTCCGACTTTACCAAAAAAAAAAAGAGTAAGTTAAGGGGGTGTCGGTGTGAAGCTGCATCTGAGTCAAACGGAACAGAGGGAGCAGAAGCGCGTGATGTTGACTCAAGCCTGAGTGCTGTCAGCTGGGTGAACTTTGGGCATGAGTTGAGGGCGTGAAACGCTCCCAAGGCGAAAGGATGGAGAGAAAAGAGTGAAGGGCGCCCTGCATGCCACGATATTGACTTGGCTAGGGTTAGAAAAAAAAAAGGTACGACTGAGGGTGTGAAATGCTCCCAAGGCAAAAGAATGGAGAGAAAAGAGTGAAGGGCGACCCGCGTGCCACGGTGTTGACTCGGCTAGGGCAAGAAAACAAAAGGAGCTGCTGAGCTGCTCACTGCCTGACTGAGTTGTGGAACGGCTGAGTGGGAGGTTGATGGTAGTGGATAAAAATACTTCTCACAAGACGAGTGACACTTTAGAAATTGCAACCGTGTGACGGGTAATGTTAGTCAAGTTAATGACTGAAAGTCACACCATAAGTGTATCAGTCACGCAGTCAGTCACAATACTGGTAATTAGTCACGCAATAAGTCTGTCAGTCATGCAGTCAGTCACAACGCAAAAGAAAAAAAAATGTTTGGCATTTGAAGTCAGTCACAAAGTAGAAGTTAACAATAGAAAATTGATATATGACATTCGAACACTAAAGATTGGCAAATCACAGCTACATATTAGTATTAGATGGGCGTAACAAATCGAGATTTTGATAGTCAAAACCACCCACAGAAACTGCCTGCCTATCAGCCTCTAACTCATCCATTTTGGAAAATAAGCCAACAGAACGGCAAAGTCGGTCTTCGAAGGTTTCTTCTGGCAAGCCGTGCTTAACTTCAGCAAGTGAAGACTTCACCAATTTGAAGCCATAGTCGACCCACCGAAACAGGCCGCCTGGGCAAAACTGAGTAAAGGACTGGCGCGTCTCACCAGGTTGAATAGCAGTGTTTCCATGCTGAATGGTGCCTGAAGGTAAAAGAACGGTGGGGGAAACTGAACGGCCAAGTTGAGGTTAAACAGAATGAGGTGACTGCCCTTGGTGGAGTTGTACGATCCACTATTGAACGAGCACTATTTAGTAGCTCTGAACGCTCTATGATTATACAATAACGACTTAGTATATAATAGATTACATAATATTTCTTTGTCGTATATAAGATTCAGACTCAACGTCTGAGTTCTAATAACATCTTGTTCTCTTACCACAACGTTCGATAACATCTCAACGCTGACACCTGGCGAGTACCGGTAGTCCTCTATCTCGGTAGTCTACGGTTTCTACAGGTTATGAGCCCTGCCTAACGCACCATGATGAGTGCCCTATGGACAGCACACATGAGTAGCTGGTCGGTAACCAGGCTTCAGCCTAAAGAATGTCGCGAACGCAGCACATCGTAATGCACCTCTTCATTGAGAGTAGCAACGAACGAGCGCGAACACCGTGGGACTGAACCCATGCTAGTTCAGCATGCTAATGATGTTGCGTTCTAGCTTCTATGTCTCCCAACACCAACACCACCTCCGGCATTCAGGTCTTCACCGGCTCCAACTGGAGTTCCTTCTGGTCCTCCATGGCGCCCTACCTTCAGGCCACTGGCCACACTTGGGTCATGGGTGTCTCCATGCCTCCCGCTCTTACAGGCACCTCCACCAAGGAGGAGCGTGAGTTTTGGATCCAATGGACCAAAGCCAACGACACCATCATCGGGACCATCTTGGACCACTTATCCGAGTCTTTAAAGGCCAAGTACATTGGCACAGCGACCGCCGCAGACCTCGTCAAGTCTCTAAAGGACGAACACAACGTCCCTGGTATCATGGGAGCCTACAAGCTCTTCAAAGAGCTCCTCGCCGTCGAGATTCCATCCTCCTCTCATCCCGCTCCCGCTCTCAACAAGATTGAGACTCTCTTCACGCGACTGGACAACGCCAGTCACACAATCCCCAACAAGGTGCAAGCCATGCTTGTCCTCGCCAAGCTCCCCTCGTCCATGGACTTCGTCGCTCAGATGATAGTCCAAGAAAAGGACAACGCTGGCAAGGCCAAGGATCCCACCATCGCAGGGATTCATACCACCGCGGTCCTATCTTGGGACCAGCGATCGATTCAGGGCAAGGGCAAAGCGCCCGCCCATGCGAATAAGCTATCGGCAGTCAAGCCGAAGGGGTCCGACCCCAAGTTCCAACAGCAACAGCAACCCCAAGGGGAAGTTGGATCCTCGGAACTTGGGCCCGATGGCACACCATGGTGTGGTACCCACAAAGGTACCAAAGGTGGTCATGGACGAGCACGAGGTCGTGGCAACGGGCGTGGAAACCACTCCGGTGGTGGAAACAGCCACCACAATCATCACATTGCCTCCGCGGCCATCATGCCCTATCACGAACCATCCTATGCCGTCGCCGACCCCCGCACCATCTCCTCGCGCCCCGCCTCTCTCTACCAAGGAGAAGAAGGTCCTCCTGCTTCTAAGCAGATCTTACAGGCCTTCTCCCTCACAGACGGGATTGGGGTTAAACCCTCATGTGAGGTTATTTGCTCGCTCGACGCTACGATCGCCGCCACCGCCGCCACATCGTCCACCTTGATGGACATCAATGAAGACAAGGAACCCCCTCGTCCTACGAAGAGATCACGCCGCTCCTATCGAAAGGAGATAATGGCAGCCCCAGCTGAGAGCTGGGATGATGAAGTCGACATCTTCGGCTCCGAATACGACAGAGTTGATGATGAGATCGCCCAAACGGTGGGAATCGACGCTGATAGCGACGACCCGACCTGGGGTCTTCCGATCGTAAGGCAAGTTGATCCAATCCTTGACTTTATTTCTCATTACTCACGACCCAAATCCGTACGCTTTTGCGATAAACAGTTAACCTGTTGGATGGGTGGAGATAACGATGGGAATAGAGTACAAGTAGATACAGAAATCGCTGTACCTATCACCCGTCACATGAATTTACATGATTGGATGTGTAATTTGTGTCAACGACTTCAGTTCAATTCCTCCGAAGAGAAACCCCAATGGAGTAAATCCTCACGATGCTCTTGTAATGGAGATCGCTTCGCAAATATCTGGATCTTAGACTCAGGTGCTTCAATGCACTTCACTCCAGAGCGATCTGATTTTGTCGAATACGCTACACTAAACAAGGAAGATCAAATCCCAGTTAAAACTGCTAGTGATTTGATTCACGTCGTAGGAATAGGCAAACTTGAATGCCTCATTAGATGGGAACATCAAGGAAAATCTCATGTCTGTGAGATTGGCAACATTGGCCACCTGCCCGGGACCAGCGTACGATTGATGTCTCTGGGAAAACTACTCACACATGGTGCCAGTGCCACAGTCTCCGGCGATCATCTTTACGATATGGAGACAGAAGTGTTCTTGCAACCTTCCTTCCAGGACGTATCACGCCTGGAATGTACACCATTGATGCACTACCATTAAATGGTGCCAGTTTCACCAAGGATATCACCTACGACATCCTCCATCGACGATTCGGACATCCATCAAAAGACGTGATAAAACATGCTAAAAAGCATACAGATGGGATCCCTGATTCTATTCAAATCCCCTCTCAGGACACAATATGTCCAGGCTGTGCCCTAGGCAAAATGCCCAATAGGAGTTACTATCCTCCCACCGATCGACGGCAACATCTGTGCTACGGACGTGTTCAGCAACACCATATCACGATGCTCCGTTCATTGCTCGTCACTGATGCAGACTGTGCTGCCCGGGCCCCGGACCGACTTCGCCACAAGTCCATGGAATGACACAGTGCTTATAACTCCACGACATGCAGTGCGCCGGCTTTGGAATGAGACCGCACTTAAAGAACACGCCCACAGTTGCCAACGAGTCGTGCTTCAGATCTCTGCAGAGGACCGTATCAAAGGTAAAGTTCAACAATTACTGTCAAACGAAAACATGGATTGACAAGAGCAGGAAATCAATTAACTTTGCCAGAACGATATGCGTTTGCCACACGTAACCACAAGAATTCAGGTCAAAAGTGTCGCAATCAAGACCTACCTGACACGCTTGAGATCACAGTCGGCATGAAGATCATGGTAACACAAAATGTGCAACGGACCTCGATATGATCACCAACGGCGCACGTGGTACCGTTGTCGCATTCATCATGAATCCTGATGAGCCTATCATTACAGACACAAAGGCAGTCACCATTCGACTACAGCAACTTCCACTCTGCATCTTGGTCAAGCTTGATCGCACAAAAGCACGACGTCTGAGCAATTTGGACGAGTCGGTTATACCTGTTGAACCTCTGTTGAGAACGTATCGCATCAAGGTTGCCATCTACAACGAGAAGGAGAAAGCAGAGAAACTTACATACCGTCAAAAGACGTCAGTTTCCAGTGACGGCCGCATATGCCTTCACAGATTATCGCTCACAGGGCCAAACCATCTCTTCTGTCTTGGTCGACATCTCTACACCTCCGACCGGCGGATTGAGCCTCTTCAATCTGTACATGGCGCTGTCACGCAGCTCTGGACGATCAACAATCCGACTGCTTCGCAATTTTGACGAAAAGGTGTTTCAAGCAGCACACTCCCCAGAATTGCTGGCTGAGGATGATCGGCTTGAAGAGTTGAATGTAAAGACGAAAGACGAATGGAAACGATTGGGACGCGACAGTCGATACATCGATACAAACAGTTGTAAATAAAGTTTTATTTGTACTTGTTGACAAAAGACGATGAAACTGAATTTTCTCACGAATTACGGGGGCGGTAGAAACCTTGTCAAGCAAGGTAATAGTAGTGGATGATGATGTGTAATGATGTATAGAAGTGTAGAGGTGTAAAAGTGTTGAAGTGTGGAAAGGGGATGGTAGTGGTTGAGGGAAGAAAGAGTGTGGGAATTAAAATTGAAGAGTGCTGGGTTTATATACCTGGTGGCTGCTGACTTCGAAATTTTACAATTTGTAAGCAACACAACACAAATATGGCAAGTTATGTCAGCAACACAACACAAATTCTGCTAAGTCTTTCTGCTACATTGCTTGACACATTTGGCTACACAGAATTATGCGCTTAGTGTTGGCTGTATCAGAGGTAGCGTAGACGAATACCTTTCATATGAAACACGGATCATGTGATTTGGTGCAGACGCGACCGGGATATAACCATTTTAGTGTCAGATGTCATTTTCGAAGAAATTGTGATTACGCATTTGTGCTTATCGCATCCGAGCACGTCCGATGTGTGGTCCGAGTTTCCATCAATGAGAGAAGCAGCGACTCCCGTATACGCAGCTTTGAGTAGCATATGCTTTGCATTCTTGGCTGCAAAATATTCTGTAACTGTTTGAATAACCTTAGACTTGCCAGTCCCCCCTTCACCGTGAATCATCATGCGAAGAGGAGCCGGTTTATGACCTGTGAGAGTCTACTCGAGATGGCCGGTGATGATATCATAGGCACGGAACTGGTCGTATCGAAGCATGGAGGGATCGACGGGAGGGAGAGCTGCCTCTGATGTTTCGTTTGTGTTGTCAAAATATATTACACTAGCATCAGGTGCTTCACCACTGCTGCTGCTGGCAATGAGCTGGCCAACGCTTGCTTGATTGACAGTATCCAGAGCCGCCGGAGATAACTCAGAGAGTTGGCTGTTCAGTGCGAGATCACGGCTTGCAACAGCGTCTGCCAATTCCCTCTTCCACGTCAAAAACTGTCGGATGTCTTCTTCAGTACTGTTCCGAACTCCAGTGAGGTCAACCGAGTCATGGATGGTAGTAGCCATGAGGGTTTCACCATTCTGAGACACTGACATCATGTTTGGGGGTATATCCTGGTCGTGAAATTTTTTTGCCACCTTCGCAACCTCCACAGCCATTAGTCCGTGCATCTCTTCGCGCCAGGGTACCTGAGATGCGATTAACGCAGCAAGTCCTTTCTCCGTCATTGAAGCTTGATGCTGATCACTGTTGTCTTCTTCCAAATCTAGTTCACCATGCTCCTCTCCAGTAGTGACGTGCGGAGCCTAAACAACATCCGAGTCACGTTGCGCAGACAACTTGCATTCGTGGAAATACTAGATTCCGGAAAGAATATGTAGTATTTTTTGTGGTGCTGTAGAGCACAACAACTCGAATGCCATCTCCCAAGTTTCATGAGGCTCTTTGAGATCGTTCTCAATTTCTCTCCATGGCTTTAAGAGCAAGAGCATCGAGGCACAATAGAAGGGGTACTGATCTGGATCGTTGCGTCGTGGAAAATAGCGACCAATAAAATTTGGGAGATTGTTGTGTCCTCGAGCACGGATAATGTGTTGTTTCTGTTCAGCTTTGGGATGAGCCGGTAGGTAATGGACCCTTTCGTGGCGAGGTCGGCCACGCCGAGAACGCGTATGTGTCGTGTGACTCGGGTCTTCAACCTCAACTTCGACATCGGCACACTTTTTGTCTGCCACGCTGATATCAACTTCGTAAGAGTTGACGAAGAAATCAATGATGTTGGCGTTTGAAAGTGCATCACCACGTAGGCGATAGTCCGTAACCTGACATTTTGTGAAAACCTTTCCGAGGGAGTTTGTATCCAGCGTCACAATATTGTCTGAGTCATGCTCATTCGAGTCCTGCAACACAGTGCGTGTACTCGTAAGATATGCCGGTCAATAAACAAAGCCAGCAACCAATTTACTCACACTATTAGCGCCAACAGGCTGATTATCATCACTCTTCTCCGCCGCGTCAGATGTATCTTGTTCAGCATCTTCCTCTCGACCACAAGATTCACCAGTTGATGTTCTGAAAAATGTGCGCCAAGTTCGATGTGAAGACTCTGAAACACGTGGAATGACAAGCCTTTCAAGTTCTTGTACACAACCTTTTGTCTCATCGTCAGACTGGACAGGATGCGACTTTGTAAGCTCCGGGAAGGCTTTCAGCAGACTACTGACAAACGAAGACCAGTATATTGGGGTGTAATGGTGTGAACGATATGTATCACCCCACTCCATCAAGTACGACATAACCATTGGTGCGGCAAGCTCTTGCTCTCGATTGATACAGTGGACAAGGCGGAAGAGAAGAAGCCTTTGCTGATCACAGAGACTGTCAACGTATGTTGATTGTTTTGAGTGGTAGGCATATCCCTTGGCCAAGATTGCTGACATGTTGTGGTTTTGGCCCTGCTTCTTCGTCTGGTAACTTGTGATGTAGAAAGCGACATTATTTGTATCTCGACCATTGGTAAGCAGTTTGCCGTCATTGTTGCAGCGTGCGTTGATGGTGAGTGCAGGAACCCACTGGCTGTTCAAAAATTTGTATAGATGTTTCATGCCCCAGTCTCCATTTTCCATAATATAGTCTTCTTCTGACCGTTCAAATGGTGCCCGCCTTTTGCAGATGAAACCCCCATTTTTGCTAGGAACGAGGCACCGGTGGTGCTCGCACGTGTGCACCTGCTTGGCCCGAGCGACACGTCTTTCAAGGTCTGCTACTTGGCTATTGTAGTCCAAGGCATCAGGTTTAGGTGGCCGTGAGTATGCCACTTCAACTTCATTCGGCGTCTCCTTAACAGAGTCCGCAGTCTCGAATCCTGGAACATAGGCACGAAGGTTCGCCTTGATGAAATCCCGAATCCTTTGACGGAACTCCTCTGTCTTCAAGAGATTTTCAACCTCGTCCATCGGAGGGGTGTTCTTCAACCACAATAACATGTGGAGGTGTAAGCTGCCTCTCCCTTGCGATTCGACCACGCCAAAGAATGCAGCGACAGCCTGAGGTCCAAAAACACCTTGATGACTAATGACACGTTGCTGAGAAACCTCAATCCCAAAGACAGTACGGAGAATGGTTCCAATCAAAAAGTGGAAGAACTTGGCTGCGGCATATGGGTCCTGTGCAATGTTTTGTGCGCGCTTCTCCTTCGAGGGACCCAGTTTTCCATCAAATGCGTCCATATTGATGTTTTCACCAGCGAAAATCTGTGCGATCGGATCATGGAGATCGCATGGGTTGATGGTAATCCACAAACTAGGTGGGTTCAGCATAATCGATGTCGCCCATATTTGACTCCGCAGCTGCTGTCGGCTTGGATCAGAGCCTACAACACGGCCACCGGTGGCATAGATATGTTGGCATAGCAAGCGGATGGCAGAATCTGAAAACGGTAATTTCTTCTCCTCCTCTTCCTGCGCATTTAACAGTTTCTCGACTGTGATAGTGGAGAGAAGATGGGCATCCCGTTCGAAGCTCTTGCAAAGCTCTTGCAAAGCATCTGAAGACGAGCTGACGAAAGAACCTGGCGACGCTGAATGATCCCAAATGCCACTCGTCCGGTACGTCGTCTCCTGGAAGGTCTTGAATGCGTGATGTACTGATTTCAATATCACCGTAATATGTAGGGTTGTTCTGCTTCAGCCACGACAATGCGTCAAATACAACCTGGCGTCGAACACGAAATGTCGAGTGGATCCAATCTTTCGGAAGAGTTCCAAGGCCAATGAAGGTTACTGATATCAGAGTGGCAAGGATAACAGGTGGGCGAGGCATCAGTTTTCCTTCAACCATTGACATAATGCCTTGCGAGTCGAGCTCATATGAACTGACGTGGCCCCGCATCGCTCGCTGGAGACTAGAGACATCTCGAACTCCTCCAACACGTTTTGGGAACAGCTTGAAGACGAAGACACGGGGAAATATGAGAGATACAAGTAGCTGCTCGGGAAAGGTGAGGACCTGCAATTGCCAGGGAACAGGTCCGATCCAGAGCTGATTTGCGAGCGCAAGACGTGGTGGTGACTTGGTAGATTTCTTCAGCTCGTCCACTGGCAAGCACAATCTGCAGACGGTAAGAATGTGACGCCCATCAATGGACTTGACTCCAGATGGATCGAGGAGCCTTCCGTCGAAGAGTTTATGGGCCGGGTGCGGCTTCTTTGGAATGAGGCGATTGGAGTTTGGAACATGGGTAAGGTCAATGTTTGACGGGCTGCCATCATCACTGAACCCGCACTCTCGAGCGCAGACTGCACAGATTTCTGATTTCAGTGCCGTGTTTGAAGTGGCCCTGTAGTAATCTCCATATAGGTTCTTCGTCTCTTCATCAGTAGGCAACCGGAGAAACCGTGAAGGATCATATTCCTCGTTCAAGTGGCTTTCTGAACCCTCCTCGATATGCGGCACAGTATGATGGTGAGATTTATCTTTGACACACTTCTTCTTCGACAGTCTCTTTGCCTCTAGTTTCGCCATCTTGGCCTGCAACTTCTTGCTTGCCGACTCGCAGAGTATCTTCAGCCGTTCTTCTGGTGCATGGTCAACCACGTGTGCAATGAGGAGGTTCTTCCTAGTGCGTTGTTCACGACTGAGCTGGAGAGCACTACCTTTGAGGTGTGCTATGATTTCACACATAGTTAATGCAGAGAGCAGCTCAGCAAGACTTTCCTGTGGATATTGGGACATGTTGTCGATGGTCTTCACAGTCGGGCCTCGGCAGGGAACTCAAATTATTTTTGTTGAACCGAATTACTCATCTTGCCATCGGGACACCCGACTCTTATGATTGGGCATCTACTAGTCTGGGCCACGTTGGGGTCTCGAACATTCCATGGAAAAAAGGGTCGGAGTCCTCGACAAGCGATCCGTCGAGGGTATAAAAGCAGAGCCGCCATCCGATGATATCCCTCAGCATCTTGCTTCCTTCCCTTCACCTGCTTCTCAACTTCTCACCTCACTCCTTGCTGCTCTCTTGTTGTCGTTGCTATTTGCTTGCGCCCTCTTGCTCGCTACTACACATTCCTTTTGCTCATCGTCTACCCTATTTCTCGGTTCTCCTGCTTGCCGAGTCCGCTCGTTCCCTTCCCCACTCTTTCTCTGAGTCGTTCAACGTCTGCCTGTCCTGCTCTTTGTTTGAACCCTCAGGCTCCTGCTCACTGCTCGCTCCTTCGAAGTTTTTCCCGCTCCGAGTCACACTATCTTACTTGTCATTCTCGTCATCCACCCTTGCTGCCCCGCTGCTACTACCCATTTTTTACCAATGTTTCCATACAATGCCACCGTCCAACTCTTCCCATGCATCCATAAACCAGTCTACTACTCCACCGGCAGAAGCAGGCTCCACCCAACCGTCCCTCACCACTATGCTTACGCGTCTTCTTGCTGCTCGCAAGAACATGGTGGGCACTGGTTTTTATCTTGGCACTGACATGCTCCGTGACAACGTCCATTGGATCCGTGATGGTCGTGCAGACCGTCTAGTGGTCAAGCCGAGGAGCTTGGACGTCGAGGTCCAGGAATTGGGTGACAATGTTGCTCTGACCTATCCAACCCCCCCTCCAGAATCCTTCGAGCCAGCGCCTCTGTGTGCGGTTGTCCGAATCTCCGCTCGAGACTACTGGCTTACAGGAGATGCTGGGTATCGGGGTCCTACACAGATTTGCAAGAGTCTTAGTGATGTTAAGCCTTCGTGCACAGCTGAGAGACCACCTGTGGAACCCTTCCAAGATGATTATATTACGGTCTCTGACAACCTTCGGTATTTGCAAGATCTCGTTGCGACACCTGGTTTCGAGAGCAGGAAAGGATTCTTCCTTGCCGGCAATGATGCCGGTGCACGCTTCAAAGTGCGCCACATACTTTTTGAAGTAAGTCCTCGTTTCAATACTAATTTGGCATAATCATTCTCAGGCTGATTCTTTTGCCTTCAGGCCAAGGGTCATGACGATGAAGTCGAAGGTGGGGGTGCCAGTGCTGACTCGGATGAGAGTGATGGTGATGCAAAGGACCAACCAGACGACTCGGCGGAGTCGGACTCGGATGTCCAGAACAAAAAAAAAGGTTCGTGCAACTTGCATCGTCATACGGACTACATAATGAAATTTCTGTCTACTAGATGCCATCTTCACCATTGAGAACTGGCCCACTTCAAACGACGCAGCAGCCAGTGCTCTTGCCGCCATCCACGAAACTCACCGTGTAATTCCAGTCCCTGCCTATGATATAGGCGGGAACCTGATCAGGCCTGATGCCTATCGTGCTCATCTTGAAGGAGCCTTAGTTGAGCTCTACTTCAACTTAAATCATTGGTCCATTGGTGCCAGAGGCTCGGGTACAGTTGGGAATGATATTTACACCGCTGATATTGTCATGATCCGTGTGCTTGCTGCGCCACGCACTGTGGCTGTGTCCGGGGCGAAGAAGCGACGCTGCGTGAACCTCTATGTTGACCCAAGCGAGTCTCCAGCCAAGAGGATTCGTCGTGCTTAGTAGGAACTTTGGAGTTATTTTCCACATGCTGTGGCAGTATACCATCATAAATTAGGTCTTTCATACTTGACTTCACAAGTCTTCGTCTTCTTCAGCTATTCATCTTCTTCAGCTAATAATTTGACCTTCTCATCTTAATCATGGCGCTTGCCAGTGCTTTTTGGTACTTTACTTTCAGCAACTTGAATCACATTATAATGTTTGAGTATCCTATCATGCGTGACTTATAAATACAAATCAAGCAAGGTGTTTGCCGACGCAGTCGGCCTTCCCGAGTATACTATTTGTTGTGTATCTGGTAAGTGTATGCTTCTTTCTTTGATTCAATTACTAACTTTTGTTAACTTTTCTTTATAGACTTTGTACTATGGTTGGTAAGTGACAGTGTTGCTGTCTTGTATTCAGTGACTAACTATTTTGTTTGCTTTGTTATTATAGACACTATAGATGGTTATGGTGAGTCTTTGATCATACTATATCACTGTAGTATTATAGTAGTACAAAATGTAAATAGTATAGTCATCAATGAATTGAATATAATTCTGGATATTTGAGCTATCTGGCAACATTTGGATTGAACTGGGTCTCACTGTCACATTCTGTCAGGCTCTGTGTCACTCTGTCACAACTCTGTCACATTCTGTCAGACTCTGTGTCACTCTGTCACAACCCTGTCACATTCTGTCAGACTCTGTGTCACTCTGTCACTAGTCTGTCACAGTCTGTCACTAGACCCCTACTCTGTCACAGACTAAGGGGTACTGGCCAGAACTAGCCAGTTGGGAACATAGCTGTGGACATCTGTCACCCTAGTGAAGCTGTCCAGTACTGGCCAGACCTGTCCAGACAAGTGTTGGTTTGCTGATAGGCTGGTCAAGCAGCCATCTGCCCTCGTCGAACTCAGCGCTTTCGCCAAACGGCCGTTGTCATGGGACACCTGGCACGCTCGTTTAGGTCACCCAGGTGGTGCTTCGGTCAAACGGTTACCCATGGCGGCGACTGGAGTCAAAGTAGAGACGAACGCACCCTTAAGCAAATGTGTTCCCTGCATCACGGATCCCAGTCTCCGAGTCCTCGCACCAAGCACATGCTGGACCTGATTCACTCTGATCTGTGCGGACCGTTCACACCCATGGCAAACTCTATTTTGTCATTTTCCTTGATGATCACACCCACCTTGTAAACGTCCAGCTACTGGCTTCCAAAGATCAGGCGCTAGAGGCCTGGAACAGAGTTGTCAAGGCGCTATGGGAAAACCACGCAGATTGCAAAGTCAAAGTCTTTCGCTCCGATAATGGTGGCAAATTCGTCAGCTCTGCTTTCACATCTGCTCTCCAAGCCGCGGGTATACAGCGCCAGCTGGCAGTCCCCTACACTCATCAGCAGAATGGAAAAGCCAAACGCGAGCACTCACAATGTTTCATCATGCACGGCTCCCCCCGAATCTCTGGGAAGAAGCAGTTCTCACAGCCGCCTACCTCTGGAACAGAACGGAGTCTGCCTCTCTGCCCCCCGGAGTCACACCCTACGAGGTAGTTCATGGACGCAAACCCAACCTTTCACATCTTCGAGTCTTTGGATCTCGATGTTGGGCCCAAATCCCAACAGAGTTACAGGTCAAGCTCGGTCCACATGCTCGCCAAGCTATCTTTCTGGGCTATCCTGAAGGCGTGAAGGGTTACCGACTACGTGACGCTGCCACAGGAGCTTTTTTCGTCGCTCGTGATGTCGAGTCCCAACGTCAAGTACTGTCGCGAGTTCATTGACGGAATCCAGTGTCACTGTGGACTTTTCTCCGAACCACCACTCTCCGCTCCCAGGTTCTGTCGTGAATGCCAACATGGCTACACCAGACATCCCGAAGCTCACAGGGAAATTGAAGCTTGCAAAGAAAGCATGCCGCAGGCTAGTCAACTACACTGGCCAGTGGCCACCGGGACGTCTGGAAAGCAGAGGATGCTCAATGTGTTCAGCGAGCAATCTGGAGCATTCAGCATGCTAAGGCAGGCACACCAATCATCAAACTTGAAGGGGCTTGACCCACTGAAGACCATGGTCACAGCAGATGAGGCCAAGGACGAGGCCTTGAAAGGTTACTGTTATGGAGTCGGTACACAACCTGGAAACGGAAAGGCGAAGTCAAAGGTACACGGCAGCCGTGACCAGTCAAAATCCAATACAAAAACTGATGCCCACTTTGTATGATACAGCGGCAATTTTCACTGGCCAAGGCTCCTCGAAACCAGCTTGCCAGTGGCTCAAGGGTGACTTCAGGAAGCCGTGTCAACGAAGGGGACACATACCTTACCAAAGTCGGCTCGTGGATCTGTTTGATCAATTATCTGAACGTACATCATAATCTTCCCTAAATCAGACAATATCCTTCATTGATCGTTGACAACAGAGCCAAGGACAACTCGAACTTGAACATACCAGTTTGCCTACACGGACACAACTTCACCAAATGGAGCTGCGGCAATGTGTACACACTGAAAAGGCTGACGAGTTTGAGTTCGATGAAAAATGGACCCACAGACAGGTAGATCATTACCTGCGGAATACTGTGTTTCCCATTCCATTTGGCTATGCAGACGAGAAAGTGAAGGGGAAAGGGAGTGATGCCATAGTGAGGTCCTACCAATGGGTTCTGATTAACAAGGAGAAACAGCGGATTGAGGTCGTGGATATTTCTGAAGCAACCGGGGCTGACCTGGCTCAATATCGAGGTCGACCCCGGGGGTGTATACGACCGAAATGTTTGGGATCTAGCAGACCTACCTCCAGGTCGTAAACCTATCTCAGGGAGATGGGTATATGCTACAAAGAGCGACGGTCGAAAGAAAGCTCGATTTGTTGCAAAAGGCTTTACTCAAATCTATGGATTAGATTTTGAAGAAACCTTTTCCCCCGTTGCACGGTTCGAAACCGTAAGGCTACTCCTAGCATTAGCAGCCCTAGAAGACTGGGAGATAAAAGCACTAGATGTCAAGACAGCTTTTCTCTTTGGAGAACTTGACGACAACGAGGAGCTCTACATGGTACAACCAGAAGGTTTCATCAAAAAAGGCAAAGAAAACAAAGTTTGTCGCTTACGAAAATCGATTTATGGACTCAAACAAGCAGCCATAAAATGGAACAAAGCTCTACACAAATCCCTTCAAGAAATGGGATTTAAACGTACGACTTCAGATCCTGGAGTCTACATCAAGTATATAGGCAAAGATAAAATCATCTTCGTAGTTTACGTTGACGATGCTCTTTTCATGGGTAGTAACCTCAAACTCATTGAGAGTCATATGAAAACTTTCACAGATCGCTGGGAATCACGGATACTTGGCGATGCTACAGAATATCTTGGCATGTGAATTACCAGAGATCGCAAGAAACAAACTCTGAGACTTGACCAAAATACCTATGCTGAAAAAGTCATACAAAGATTCCAGCTAGAAAATTGTAAACATGCTCGTACACCACTTCCTTCCGGATATAATCTGAGTCCTAATGCAGAAAAAGAAGATCCAAAGAGACAATCTCAATATCAATCTGTGATCGGATCTCTTCTTTATATCATGCTTGGAACACGCCCAGATCTTGCTTATGCCGTAATCAAGATGTCACAATTTTCCGCAAATCCTTCCGAGAATCACCTCAATCAAGCGCTTTACATCGTTCGATATCTTGCTTATACCAAAGACGTGTGTATCACGTTCAATGGATTAGCAAAGAATGCGAGTTTCACTACATATTGTGATACTGATTGGGCTGGTGACCTTGAAACAAGACGATCAACGACTGGTTATTGTATCTTCCTCGCAGACGCTATCGTTTCCTGGTGTTCAAGACGTCAGAAAGTTGTTGTCTTATCTTCCACAGAAGCGGAATATATTGCCATGACAGAATCTGCAAGACAATTAGTCTGGATTCACAATCTTTTCAAAGAGATTGGTCATGAGATCAAACATCCTTTACCGCTTAACTGTGATAATCAAGGAGCCATGTTCTAAGCTGAAAACCCTGCTCAAGAAGGACGTTCAAAGCATATAGCGATTAAATATCACTATATTCGCGAAGCGGTTCAAGAACATAAACAACTTCAATTGTTCTATGTTCCTACTCAAGACCAACGAGCAGACATCTTTACAAAGAATGTCACCTTTGACAAGTTTCGACTTGGTTGTTTACGACTTGGTCTTACCAACTATCCACCCAAGATCTAACCATTGTGATCATCATCTCAATGTGGAGGAGTGTTGAAACAATCATATTCATTTGATTACTTGATTGTTTATGTCATCGGTCTAGAACTTACTTCTAGACTATTTTTTCATTTTCTATGATGACTCATTAGTATTACTCATACTTATCTTGCTTACTGATCAGCTTACTGATCATGACTCATATATCTTACAAAGCATGACTCAGAATGACTCATTGCTTATATATCATGATAAGAGTTCTTTACACTATTGGCTAGAACTCTTACATAATATTCTATTACATTCTATATACCATAACATGTACAAACAGTCATGTAGTATATAAGATGGAGCTAGACGCCCCTTCAATCTAACAGTTTTACAACTTGTTCTCTCACTTGTTCCTCACTTCATTCACAACAACTTCAATTACTCTCAAGTTACTTCATAGCAAGCTACTCTCTATTCCTAGTAAGTTTCTACTAGAGATATCCCTTTTATTCCTCTTGGAAGGTTCTATCGGAACCTACATCCCCTCGGCTGTGCACAAAGAAGTTGTATAACTTCTTTATCAACAACATCCTCAACAAGGCTGTGCAGCGCCTCGTTCTACGGCTCGTTGCGATGATGGAGAGCGTCCACGCCGACCCCCTCAAAATTATTTGCCTTCGCACAGAAAGTGAATCTGTGACTTTCCATACCGAGTGGCCCTCCCTTATTCAACAGTTGCGAATGTCCATCTGGGACACGGCTTACTCACGCTATTGGACATGGCGACACTTACCAGAACAGCGACCCAAACGGAAAGGAGGCAATCCACCACCGGAACTGGGCCCTTCGAGAAGGCGAGCTGCCCCGGAAATGTCGCAGAGTACTTCACACAAATCTACAACTACACGGCAGCCAAGAAATGCACGCAAAGGGAAGGGGAAACAGCGATGTACATAGAACATTGTGTCGGTAAATACCTACTACATAACATAGTGTTCCGTTTGTTCGCTGTAATTTGCTTTTCACTCTGGATGTTTTTTGTTCACATATACGTCTTGTCATGTTTTACTTTGTACTACTTTCAACTTTGTGACTGCCGCATCATGTAACTCGTACTATGTAGTATGTACTGATCTATGTGGATTGTCCACTGTGGATCTCAGAGGTGAGTCAGTGACAGCGATCCACGCACAAGTCCGATTACGATATACCGAGGTGTGCACCTATCTTTACGCCTCGTAGTATCAATATCATTTAATAGCTCTGATCACGATTGGCACATCCATAGCTGCCGGGATACAAAGGACGTCCTCCCCACGGAGTACAACAACTCGGACAGGCCACCTTGAGGTCCTTAAGTCTATAGTAGATACTAACTTCTAGTAAGTATGTCGATCTTCGCTGGCCGCACGGGGGCCTGCTCCCCCAAACGTGGACAAGCAATCTTTAGGCTCCACTTTATCTCAAGATCCAACAGGACTCGCCGTTTCTCACCTAAAAGTTAATACTAACCATCAGCGATCAATTGTCTGTGAAGTTGCTCGCATGACTCGGACTCATTGTCCGAAACCCGATCCCGCCCGCTTCCGATAGTAGCATTGCGCCCTGGCAGTGCCGCTTTTTTTCTTAGTTACTGGTACTTAATTTGATCGATGGGATCGATGTACTCATTTGTGTGGGAAGAGACTCGGAATATTCAAGGGTCCTGACCATTCGGGTGAGTGTTTGGCTGCGATGAATCTACTACGTCTAAGAGACGCACAACTCCGGTGACCTCGCCTGTTGGTTCAAATCCTCCTCATTTCCGTGTCTCGTTCCCGAATAACTCCAAATGTGTAGAGTAGGTAACGTGGAAGGTACACAACATTGGTTCACAAATCTAGCTAGAAAAGCCAAGCTATTGATCCAACTTGATTGTCAAGCCAGCTCTGACTTGTACCTCTGGTCTGTCTCATTAATTATGCCCCGCGGTTCTTGTTCCCCCGCCAAACCCACCCAAGATGCTCAACCTCAGCGTAGACCAAGTCAAGCCGCCTCTGCTCACTCTCGCTTGTGCAATCCAGCAAATACACACTGTATGGAGCCCATCGAGGACGAAGAGATTTATATCGATGAGGCGTTAATTTCTGGCTCGGACTCCGACGGCGACGAACCTCCTCGTGTTCGAATGCACCGTCAGACTCATGGCACTGAAAACGATGAGGATACCATTCAGAGTTCGGTTGCTGCTAGCGATCCGCTGTGTAGCCCAGAGGAGCAAGAAAAGATCCCTACTACGGCCGATATCAGGCATTTTTTTGAGTGGACTTCGGAGGATACAGTGTGCAAGTCGTGTTCTTGTATCTCATTAATTATGTTGACTCAATCTTGCGATAGGAAAGCACATGATGCTGATCCCATCGACTGGGCCAAGACATACACAAGCAAACATGATCGTACGTTTCGTTATTCCCGCAACACGGGGACGTCTGCGCTACGGGGGCACGTTGACCGCCTCCACCTCCTGGAATATGTTACGTTGGCGGAGGCAAATCATGGATGGCCAGTTTGGCTGGAGAGTGTCAAGAGTGCGATAGCTCGCGGATATTTGTTGGGCGAAATTCGAGACGCGAAGTTAACAAATGGTGGATCATTGACACAGTGACTCCCTTCCCCCTCGCCAACTGGAGAATTCTTCGGCAGATGAAGCAACCCCTCAAGAACGCTCATCAATTCCTCGTTTCTCCCTGGAGGAGTTGCATAACCATCTCGTCGCCTTTATCGTCACGGACGACCAGGTATACATACTTTTATTAGCTCGACTGGTATCTAACACGTGTCTAACAGTCTCTTAATGTTGTCGAATGCAAAGAGTTTCATCAACTCCTTCTTCTTCTTCGTGAAGATCTCAAGGACTCTCAAATCCCACCTGTCCCTGTAAAAATGATGCATTAAAAATGGAGATGCGTGGGAAAATAACTTCGGACTTAGGAGACTTGCAAAAACATACCAGGAACACAACATTTCACTACACAGAGGGCAGTAAGATTGTAGAGGAAGCTATTCAGATACATTAGTAACTCCTCTGAGCCATGTGCCTAGTGTAAAATGACATGGAAGTCTTCCAAAGTGAAACTATTGCATACATTGCATACATTGCAAATACTACATTGACTTTGGTCAACAACTCAAGTTGATTCTTATAGGAGATTTATTCACTTTATTTCGCTTTTTCAGCATCTAAGATACTATTTAAGGCCAGGAACAGTTGCTAAAACAGTTTATGATCAATAGAGATAACTTCCCTGATAGTATTAGTGCACTCTCTTTCACTGAAATGTTGTGTTCCTGATATGTTTTTGCAAGTCTCCTAAGTCCGAAGTTATTTTCCCACGCATCTCCATTTTTATTCTGCATCCACAGTGCTCATATCTCATGCTAGCCTTTCGCAAATATGGTAGTATATTGTATGTAATGTATTAAAGGTGCCTACATAGTTGCCCTGACACCTGGGTGAATGGTTCTCTCACTTCACTGTATATAGGGGCATATGTCATATCTGGTCCTGTATTCCAGGGAAAGCTCCCTCGAGTTTAAGCTGCTAGTATGATGTAGATATATATATAAAGTACTCCTCCATCAAATTTCATAGCATATTTACCAGGCCATTCAAAAATGCGAACCGCTTTTCTGGAATTCAGGGGTAGAAGGGTATATCTACTCCTGTATTCCAGGACAAGTTCTGTTGCCTCCAAGCTCCTAGTATGATGTAGATATATATATAAGGTACTCCTCCATCAATTTTCATAGCATATCTACCTGGCCATTCAAAAATGCGAACCGCTTTTCTGGAATTCAGGGGTAGAAGGGTATATCTACTCCTGTATTCCAGGACAAGTTCCGTTGCCTCCATGCTATTTATATGATGTATATATATATATAAGGTACTCACACATCAATTTTTGTAACATAGTTACCTGGCCATTCAAAAATGCGAACCGCTTTTCTGGAATTCAGGGGTAGGAGACAACATACACCTACTGACACAAGGGCACCTCACCATGGTAAACCCTTTTATTCCAGCATTTATATACATAGTAGCTACCTGGGAATCTATTTTCCGAAGCCATCGACCTACCCAGTAAATTTTGCGATCACATTTTGGGTTTTTGTCCATTTCTATATATTTACCTAAATATCCATTAAATATTACAATTGAAGCGGTGATAAAGTGTTATATATATATATAATACTATAGCAAACAAGTATAGTACATTTAGATACCAGGGGAATGTGTGGTTGGTGAAAAAGCAAAAGGGGGATATGTGCTGAATCAATTGTCCAAAATTGGATATGTTGTGGGTGTTATGGATGTGTGGGAATGTACGCTAAGAGCGCTTATGTAATCGTAAAAATCGTCGCAGAAAACATATACTGTGTTGGGCTATGTTTTATGTCAATGATGAAATTTATTGCTTACATACATGAGGAGAAAAAGTGATGCATCACTGGAACACAAGTAGTGCTGCACAACAGTAAAACCTCTAGTTACAA